>JAJOZX010004505.1:145000-187500 GCA_023014485.1 Bathynomus jamesi
AATGACCGAAGATGTGAAATTCGAAACACAAAATCAGATAACGAAAACAAAGCAAGAAACTAACTCGCTCTTCAACCAAGTCAGGCCTAGGGAATGGAACACCAGCTTGACATACGTGTGAAGAGAGGCCATCACACGGAACATCAACGACGTTAACGAGGAAATACATAAAGTATATATATATATATATATATATATATGTGTGTGTGTGTGTGTGTGTGTGTGTGTGTGTGTGTGTGTGTATAGTTTATGTGAGTTCGAACGATGATTCATAGTCGACCTACAGACGATCTCCCTGCAACGGCCAGCATCATTTATATACACACATATATATACATACACCAAAGAAAGAAAGAACTTAGCAAAGCAAAGAAAATAGTAACAATCTTCACAAATCGGCAGAGACGGCTTTTTAGAGGAGGTATGGGATGCCGTGCTTCCTCTAGTTTTCATAATGCTAATATATGAATGTTATTTTATCAACCTATTTTCAAAGTTCTTTCTGTTTTTCCCTGAGCACATCTATGCGTATAGCTATATGATATGACAATAATTTTACAAAATACCTGCTAATTATAAGCCATAAAAAAAATTCAATAAAATTAAACGAACGAAATAATTCTCAAACTTTGAGTTTTAAACATTGTGCTTCAAGGCATCATGCAGCTTCCACATCCCCCGTCCACACACACACACACACACACACACACACACACTCACACACACACACACACACACAAATTAGCCTTCTGAGATTGGTTCGGGGTCTGTAAACCTTGGCAAAGGTACACCTTTCTTGTTGCACAAATGACATATTCATACTGAATACACTCTTTTGCGATTAGCATTAGATCAAGTAAAGTTAAACCAAGGTTTTTTTTAACATTAGCAGTAGGGATAAAATATGGGATGTACACCTCTATGAGCGAGAGAATCAGATCTCTGATGCGCTCATCACAACCAGAAGTACCCGGCCACGGATGCAGTAAGCATTCTATAGGAAATCAGAGAAGTACTGCCTAAGAGCGCCCAAGAGTGGTGCTGAAGGGACCAAAGGAGGAGCCAAAAGCCATATTGGAGCGATAAGACAGGAAACACCTATAACATTGTGATCGGAAGTCCCCAACGAAGAGAAAAGTTTCACAAAGTAAAAAGGATGAGAGGTAATAAATAAATCCAGAATGTTGGGCCTATCTCTAATGCAACCAGGCATACGACAGAAAACTTGTAAGCTAGTTCACCAGGGTTGAAAATGAAATGGGAGGAGAGCCAAAACTGGTGGCTAACACACACACACACACACACACACACACACACGAGATTTACAACACAAGATAAGATAGCAGTAAACAGAGCGAAAAGAATAACTGTGCAGATACTGAGAACCTCTAAACGAGGTGTTGATTTACGTCGTCGTCGTCGTTGGCCTAGGCAAGCTACGGCTTGGGACCGTAGCGCATCTATCCGGTATAGGTTAACCTGGATGATGTAGCCATAAGCACTGCCGCTAGTTAAGTGCCAACCAGTGATTATCTCACTAGCCGTATTGAGTCCGTTAGGCGAAACTACGACAGTACCAAAGGTGGAAAATATAACCTTTGGTTTTCTATTATTTATTTGTAAAATGGACATGGTATTAGATTAAAATAAATATTTGAATATAAATAATTAACTGACAATTGTGATATATAATTAATTATGTTTACATACAATAAAATAATATAGTATACATAAAATTAGTATTAATGTGGTTCACAATTGAATTATAATGGGGTAACTAATTTAAAATGAATTTATACTATTCCGAAATTCAAGACGGTAAAATTAACATTTATCTTGAAACTAAAATAAGAGTATTCACTACAGAGGGATAGAAATGTAACGACTACTCTATTGAAATAGCTGATCATAACCATGTTGGGATACTGTTCGATCCTAACATGTCCATATAAAAAAGATGACATTATATAGAAGGGTTCAGAGAAGCTTCACAGCCAAGATCAAAGGGTGTAAAGAAATAAATTACTTGGAAAGGAATTAGTCCTTTATTCACTGGCAGGAAGAAGGGAGCGATACATCATTATTTACACTTGGAAATAATGGAGAAACTAGTCCCTACTCTTACTACGAACCCTATAACTCGACAAAAATAGTTGAAAGTAGAAAAGGAAGAATGTGACAGCCCAAAATTAAAGGTTAGTCAAGGAACATACATAATCCTGAAGGAAAATAGTCTTGTTGCGAGAGGACAAAAACTGTTTAAACAGATGCCCAAGGAGCTATGGAACACGAGCGGTGCTGCGACAGACATCTTCAAAAGAAGATTAGACGTCTGGCTCAGAACAAGCCCAGATGATCAGTGGATAACGGGTTATGTGAGATGGAGTGTATAAAACTATCTACTTCACCTGACCATCTCGGGAGGACGGCCGACAAGCTTGGTCTTCGTAAAATGTGGAATAAGCGGACAGAACGTTCAAAAGGTTGAAAAGGAAGGAATATATATATATATATATATATACAGGCATACCTCGCTTTACGAATTATTCCGTTCCCAGCGTCCAATCGTAAAGTGAGGCATCGTAAAGCGAGGCACTATTTCCCATAGGCTTAATGTTATATTAGGGGATACGTTCTTGGAACAAATTTATAAAAAAAAATCGCAAGAAAAGGTAATAAAACGATAATTTATGCAGCGATGGTTTAATGAAATGAAAAACAAAGCAAAGATATATGTAAAAAGACACACAGAAAGTTTAATTTTTATTTGACTCACTCGTAGAAGCACCTTCAGACGCACTTGTAGATGCAGTCGTGGATGGAGGACTCTTGAAAAATGCATCCAAAGTGGTTTGTTTTAAAGAAGATTTTTTCTTTTCTCTGTAAATTTCAATAACAACCTCTCACTTCAACGCAACAATACAAACTGACGATAAAAATGCTCCGCCAGAGTGAACAAACGCACGCACGAACGATATGTACTTATTTTTGACGTGTACGATTTATTTTTGACGTTAAATATTGTTTTTCTTAACTTTATTTATTTTTTTATTTCGTTTAAAATAAAATTCGTAAACCCGGGGTATCGTAAAGCGAGACGTCGTAAAGCGAGGTATTTCTGTATATATATATATATATACAGGGTGTCCCAAAAGTCCGGCATCATAGGAGAAATTAATATTTTTCTCTTTCTATAGGCCATAATGTCTGTGAGCAAGGAAGAACGAATCCAGATAATTCTACTCATAGGAAATCGGAGTCAAAGAGAGGCCGCTGCTGAATTTAACAGACTGCATCCAGACCGCGAGCCAATAACACAGAGTTTTGTTAGCAGACTTGTTGCAAAGTTTAAGGAAACAAGAAGGTCCACTGCGTGGTTATCTTCTATGGATCCTGTTTCCTTAAACTTTGCAACAAGTCTGCTAACAAAACTCTGTGTTATTGGCTCGCGGTCTGGATGCAGTCTGTTAAATTCAGCAGCGGCCTCTCTTTGACTCCGATTTCCAATGAGTAGAATTATCTGGATTCGTTCTTCCTTGCTCACAGACATTATGGCCTGTAGAAAGAGAAAAATATGAATTATGGTTGTAGAAATAGAAAAATATGAATTTCTAATATGATGCCGGACCTATGGGACACCCTGTATGTATATATATATATATATATATATATATATATATATAGATGAGAGAGAGAGAGAGAGAGAGAGAGAGAGATTAAACAATGTTTAATGGTCTGCCAGTAACTTCAGGTTGGAAAGGTGTGGAGGGCATGAGGATCCGCCGCACATATGTGAGAAATAACTAGACAGTAGGAATTCCTTGTAGTTACTGGGAAACGTTGCAAGCTGGTACAAGTATAAAGTTTCAGAGACAAGACACATAGGCAAATGGGGAGATCTTATTCTGCAAATGAAACGAAACTTAATGAAATTGAAAGAGAATTAATGACGATCCTGAAAAATATCTCTGACATGCTTCTAAATGAGTCTACCGGAGCCTTTATTTATACCTGAAAGGCTACTTTGCCAGACCTTCATTGCATCGGGATACAAACAAAACTCTACTGTATAATGAAGTATAGATAATAATTCCCTCATTTAAAATAATGACTCAGAATATATATATATATATATTATATATATTATATATATATATATATATATATATATACCTTACCTTATGAACCTTATGTTGTTTCGTGCGTTGGTCTCTCTTCACACGGAGGTGAAGCTGGTGGGCCCGCCTATATATATATATATATAGATAATATATACTGTATATATATATATATATATATATATATATATATATATATATATATATATGTGTGTTTTGCTTGTGGCGGTTACACGTGTTTCGATCGAAGTCCGAATAAAAGCGGTATTACAGTAAAAATCCTGCAGTTAATCAGTTTTAAAAGGTGCTGATATTGTGAGTTAATTGATAGTGCATAGCGGTATTTCTTTTTAAAAAAGTAAAAATCGCGGCAGATACCAAAAAAGTAAATAAAAACAAAGTGAATTAATATATACATTTGTTTTTGTTTTTTTCCCGAGTCTCTTTGTGAGGAAAGTTTTGTTTTTGAAGTGCCCGCAAATATACCCCCATTATCCCCCGCAGACACAGTCGAGAGGACCAATCAGTGAGAAGTATACAGCGTGCCACATCCCCTACCCTGGAGTAACGGAAAATTCTTTCCCTCACACAGCTTGAGTCATCCCCCACCCAATATCTCCCATAATACCCCCTTTTTGAGTCACTTCACCAACATGGAAATTAATGCATACCTGCAACTATGTGGTATCTGTAAAGCTGCAACGGATGAGACAGAGGCGATGAGGTGCAATTTTTGTCAGCTACTTTTTGATTTTAAATGCCTAGAAAGGGGAGATGAAAAAATCTCCCTTATAACGAACGCAAAGCAGTTTAATGGGATAAAAATTTTCTGCGAGAACTGCTTGACCGAATTAAACTCTTTTACGGTATTTAAAGCAGAAAGAAACTACGAGAAGAGAATGAAAGAGGAAAGTGGAAACAAAAAACAGTGGAAAACGGAAGAAACGGAGAAAGGCGAAATAGAAAAAATTCAAATACCGTCACAAAACGAGGCCGAAAACACACAGGCGACAAAGAGCGTAAAGACAACACACAGCATAAGAGCAACAAAGGACACAAACACAACTAGCACAAATAGCACAAATAGGACAAGAAAAGAGGGCAGTCAAGTAAACGAAGTAAAACTGTCCCCCAATAAGGAGCAAAAAACAAAAGCCAAGAGTAAATATGGGGAAGGAATTATATGCAGGTATTATATAAAAGATAATTGCAGATTTAAAAGAGGACAATGTATATATGAACATCCTCCAATATGCAATTTCTTCTATAATAATGGTCATTGTAAATTTGGAGACGGATGTAAATTCTACCACCCGGACATTTGCAGAACTTACGCAAAATATGGAACCTGCAAATTCGGGAATAAATGCTACTATCAACATCTCCCGACGGACTCAACGAATAAAGGAAAAAGTTTAAATGACAATAGGAATAAAATAACAATAGGAACAACAATAGGAACACAATAAGCGAACAAGAAAAATTTTTTCAACATCGCAGACACCTTACGAATGCTAAATGTCATCCACATGCAGTTGACACAGCTGGAAACCCCGAGCCAAATCGCTACCGGGCAAGAAGCTACCAATCAAGTAGGAGGAAACGATCTATTTCGGAGGATCATAGAACAACGAATCAGCGATATCGAAGGAAAACGAACTTGAAATCACAAGGGCAACGAAAAACAGAGAACATAAAAATTGTCCTGCTAATATTCAGGAATAAGACCAAACCAATCACTCAATAAGGTTTCGTACCTGAAAGGATTTATGGACGAAACAAGGGCGGACATCGCGTGCCTCACAGAAAACCATCTTAGAAGATTGCCAAGGAAATTGTGAAAACTGCGATCATTGTATTGATAAGGAAAGAGATAAATATAGAGGGCTTCAACTTACTAAGAGCGGATAGAACGACGAGACGGAAAGGTGGCTGTGCTATATATGTACAGGAAGGTCATATGACAGAGACGATAATAAGTAAATCAAACAGCTATGTGGAACTCCTAGCAGTGAAAATAGAAAAACTAAACTTGATAGTAATAGTCATCTATAGACCTCCAAGCACCCCAACCGAAAAATTCTCGGAGGCCATTGATGACATTAGAAAGCTAATAAAGGCCATAAACCCTCCATCCCCCAATATAATGATCTGCGGAGACTTTAACTTCCCATTTATAAAATACAAAAAGGTGAATAGGAATATATATATTCACCAGGACAAGGGGGGCACAAGAGAAGATCAGGAACAAGCAAAAATGTTGATGGCTCTCACAAACGAGTTTATGCTGACACAGGAGATAACAGAAAATACCAGAAAAAATAACTGCCTGGATCTGGTATTCACGAATAACACGAACTTGATTGCTGATATAAAAATAACCCCAACCATTATCTCAGACCACAACTTAATCGAGATATCAACAAATATGATGGCAGCATTAGAAGACAATACACATATTGTGGAAAGAAGTAAATTCGGGGCCTTTAACTTAAACTCGAAGACTATAAATTGGGAAGCAATCAGATCGCACATGGCCCAAATAGAATGGAGAACAATTTTCGAGAATAAAACAACTGAAGAAATGCTAACAACCTTGGAGGAAAAAACGCTGAGAATTTTAGAAAAATATGCTCCGAAATCACAGCCAAAAGGAAAGAGGAGCTGGCTAGAAAGGCAAAAGAGAAGACTATTCCGCAAAAGAAAGAGAGTGGAGGCGAAGTTAGGAAACTGCGGAGATAATGACAGGAAAGCAATAAAAGAAAAACTGGAGGGTATCGATAGGGAAATACAAGCCCTGATTAAGGACCATACAGAGAGGGAAGAGGAAAAGGCGGTAGAAGCAATAAAGGAAAATCCAAAATACTTCTATAGCTATGCAAAAAGGAAAACAAAAACGCGCGCCGCTATTGGGCCCTTAAGGACGGGAAATAATGAACTAACCGACGATCCAAAAGAAATATCTGATACATTGAGAGCTCAATATGAATCAGTTTTCAGTACCCCAAAAAGTGACAAAGCGATACCTGACATAAATGCATTCTTTGAAGAGGAATTGCAAGGAGAGTATATAACAGACTTTGATTTACACCAGAAGATGTAGCGAGAGCTATAGGACAAATGAAACTACATTCAGCTGCAGGTCCGGACAATTGGAACGCATTATTGATTAAAAACTGTAAAAATGAAATAGCTACACCTTTATACTGGATATGGAGAAGATCCCTAGACACTGGGGAAATACCGAGCATCTTGAAAAGAGCAAACATTGTCCCTATATATAAAGGAGGGGACAGATCTCAAGCAAAGAACTATAGACCAGTGTCATTGACGTCCCACCTCACCAAAGTATTTGAAAGAATAGTTAGAGAGAAAATTTATGATTTCCTGGAGACACGGGAAAGATTCAACGAAAATCAGCATGGATTCCGATCAGGTAGATCATGCCTATCACAACTAATAGAGCACTACAACAATATCCTAGATGCATTGGAAGGCAATGACAACTACGATGTTATATACACAGATTTTGCTAAAGCTTTCGATAAATGTGACCATGGTATAATAGCACATAAAATTAAAGACATGGGAATAACAGGCAAAGTGGGAAAATGGATCTACAACTTCCTTAGTGATCGTCTGCAGGTCGTCAAAATTCAAGGTATATCATCATCAGAATCGGAAGTACGCAGCTCAGTACCACAAGGGACAGTACTGGCCCCACTCCTGTTCATTATCATGCTAACAGACATAGACAGCGGAGTAAACAGCAATAGTATAGTAACATCCTTTGCAGACGATACAAAGATCAGCAGAAAAATCAGCGATGTACATGACGTGGAGGCCTTGCAGAGGGACACGAACAAAATATACAAATGGTCAGAAGACAACAACATGTCATTCAACGCCGAGAAATTTCAGCTCTTGAGATATGGTAGAAAAGAAGAACTTAAACAGACTGCATATTATGCTCCAGATAGACAGGAAATTCAGAGAAGCATGAAAGCGATTGATCTCGGGATAATAATGACAGATGATGCGAAATTCGAAACACAAAATCAGATAGCGATAAATAAAGCAAAAAGAGTCGCCGGACAGGTTCTAAGAACGTTCAAGAGAAGGGACAGGACAGTAATGATTCCCCTGCTAAAAACACTGATTATACCAAAACTTGAATACTGCTCAGTTTTGACGTCCCCATATAAAAAGGAAGAAACTAATAAACTAGAAGAAACGCAAAGGCATTTCACAGCCAAGATTGATGGCTGCAAAGAACTCAACTACTGGGAAAGACTACGTAAACTAAATCTGTACTCACTGGAAAGAAGAAGAGAGAGGTACATCATAATCTACATATGGAAAATGATCGAAAAACTGGTACCAAACCTAAAACTAAACCCAATTACCATTCAAACAACACTGGAAAATAGGAAAGGCAGAATGTGTAGTGTTCCCAAATTAAAGGCCCGACAAGGGACCTCCTCAACCCTGAAGGAAAATAGCTTGGTTGTCAGGGTACCAAGACTTTTCAACCAGCTTCCTAAAGACCTCAGAAACGTAACGGGGGTCAAAGTTGAAGTCTTCAAGAAAAGACTGGATGCCTGGCTCAGGACAATACCAGATGAGCCGGGCGTGCCTGGCTATGTACGGTGGAGAGCGCAAGAAAGCAACTCGCTCCTCCACCAGGCCAGACCTAGAGGCGGGGCCACCAGCTCGACCTCCGTGTGAAGAGAGACCAACGCACGAAACAACATAAGGTTCATAAGGTAAGGTAAGGTAAGGTGTATATATATAGTCGTTTAAATGTGTTTTAATTAGTACAAAATTTTCAAGCGACCTTAGACCTACAGTTTAATGTGGACTCCGAACCACCCTCACCCAACGTCTTAATCATTAAAGCGCTCATGGTAGATAAAGGGGTACCCTGGGTGATTTAGTGATTAAGACGTTGGGTGATGGTGGTTCGGAGTCCACATTAAACTGAACTGTAGGTCTAAGATGGCTTGAAAATTTTGTACTAATTAAAACACATATAAACGACTCTCTCTCTCTCTCTCTCTCTCTCTCTCTCTCTCTCTCTCTCTCTCTCTCTCTCTATATATATATATATATATATATATATATAGGCGGGCCCACCAGCTTGACCTCCGTGTGAAGAGAGACCAACGCACGAAACAACATAAGGTTCATAAGGTAAGGTGTATATATATAATATATATATATATATATATATATATATATATATACATTTAACTGCAAACACGCAGTATAATCAATGGAAAGAACGACGCTTGTATAGGAGATAACCCGCGCAAGATGAGAGAGAACGAAACAAATGAAAAAATGAGGTAACCACCCGGGAATCGAACCCGGGATCTTCCGATTGCCGGTCAGATATGATAACCACTACACAATGGGCCTCACTCCTTCAAATGCCGTAATTCTTCTACATACGCGCAGAAACCAATGCCCCAAGGGGGCACCTTCCGCATGCCGTAACATTATATACATTTAACTGCAAACACGCAGTATAATCAATGTAAAGAACGAAGCTTGTATAGATATTCCGCGCAAGATGAGAGAGAACGAAACAAATGAAAAAATGAGGTAACCACCCGGGAATCGAACCCGGGATCTTCCGATTGCCGGTCAGATATGATAACCACTACACGGAAGATCCCGGGTTCGATTCCCGGGTGGTTACCTCATTTTTTCATTTGTTTCGTTCTCTCTCATCTTACGCGGAATATCTCCTATACAAGCGTCGTTCTTTACATATATATATATATATATATATATATTCTGAGCATTGTATCCCGATGCAATGAAGGTCTGGCAAAGTAGCCTTTCAGGTATAAATAAAGGCTCCGGTAGACTCATTTAGAAGCATGTCAGAGATATTTTTCAGGATCGTCATTAATTCTCTTTCAATTTCATTAAGTTTCGTTTCATTTGCAGAATAAGATCTCCCCATTTGCCTATGTGTCTTGTCTCTGAAACTTTATACTTGTACCAGCTTGCAACGTTTCCCAGTAACTACAAGGAATTCCTACTGTCTAGTTATTTCTCACATATGTGCGGCGGATCCTCATGCCCTCCACACCTTTCCAACCTGAAGTTACTGGCAGACCATTAAACATTGTTTAATCTCTCTCTCTCTCTCTCTCTCTCTCTCTCTCTCTCTCTCTCTCTCTCTCTCTCTCTCTCTCTCTCATCTATATATATATATATATACACAGGGTGTCCCATAGGTCCGGCATCATAGGAGAAATTCATATTTTTCTATTTCTACAAACTATAATTCATATTTTTCTCTTTCTACAGGCCATAATGTCTGTGAGCAAGGAAGAACGAATCCAGATAATTCTACTCATTGGAAATCGGAGTCAAAGAGAGGCCGCTGCTGAATTTAACAGACTGCATCCAGACCGCGAGCCAATAACACAGAGTTTTGTTAGCAGACTTGTTGCAAAGTTTAAGGAAACAGGATCCATAGAAGATAAACCACGCAGTGGACCTTCTTGTTTCCTTAAACTTTGCAACAAGTCTGCTAACAAAACTCTGTGTTATTGGCTCGCGGTCTGGATGCAGTCTGTTAAATTCAGCAGCGGCCTCTCTTTGACTCCGATTTCATATGAGTAGAATTATCTGGATTCGTTCTTCCTTGCTCACAGACATTATGGCCTATAGAAAGAGAAAAATATTAATTTCTCCTATGATGCCGGACTTTTGGGACACCCTGTATATATATATATATACAGTAATACCTCGCTTTACGACGTCTCGCTTTACGATACCCCGGGTTTACGAATTTTATTTTAAACGAAATAAAAAAATAAATAAAGTTTAAAAAAACAATATTTAACGTCAAAAATAAATCGTACACGTCAAAAATAAGTACATATCGTTCGTGCGTGCGTTTGTTCACTCTGGCGGAGCATTTTTATCGTCAGTTTGTATTGTTGCGTTGAAGTGAGAGGTTGTTATTGAAATTTACAGAGAAAAGAAAAAATCTTCTTTTAAACAAACCACTTTGGATGCATTTTTCAAGAGTCCTCCATCCACGACTGCATCTACAAGTGCGTCTGAAGGTGCTTCTACGAGTGAGTCAAATAAAAATTAAACTTTCTGTGTGTCTTTTTACATATATCTTTGCTTTGTTTTTCATTTCATTAAACCATCGCTGCATAAATTATCGTTTTATTACCTTTTCTTGCGATTTTTTTTTATAAATTTGTTCCAAGAACGTATCCCCTAATATAACATTAAGCCTATGGGAAATAGTGCCTCGCTTTACGATGCCTCACTTTACGATTGGACGCTGGGAACGGAATAATTCGTAAAGCGAGGTATGCCTATATATATATATATATATATATATATATATATATATATATATATATATTATATATATATTCCTTCCTTTTCAACCTTTTGAACGTTTTGTGCGCTTATTCCACATTTCACGAAGACCAAGCTTGTCGGCCGTCCTCCCGAGATGGTCAGGTGAAGTAGATAGTTTTATACACTCCATCTCACATAACCCGTTATCCACGGATCATCTGGGCTTGTTCTGAGCCAGACGTCTAATCTTCTTTTGAAGATGTCTGTCGCAGCACCGCTCGTGTTCCATAGCTCCTTGGGCATCTGTTTAAACAGTTTTTGTCCTCTCGCAACAAGACTATTTTCCTTCAGGATTATGTATGTTCCCTGACTAACCTTTAATTTTGGGATGTCACATTCTTCCTTTTCTACTTTCCACTATTTTTGTCGAGTTATAGGGTTCGTAGTAAGAGTAGGGACTAGTTTCTCCATTATTTCCAAGTGTAAATAATGATGTATCGCTCCCTTCTTCCTGCCAGTGAATAAAGGACTAATTCCTTTCCAAGTAATTTATTTCTTTACACCCTTTGATCTTGGCTGTGAAGCTTCTCTGAACCCTTCTATATAATGTCATCTTTTTTATATGGACATGTTAGGATCGAACAGTATCCCAACATGGTTATGATCAGCTATTTCAATAGAGTAGTCGTTACATTTCTATCCCTCGTTTAGAGGTTCTCAGTATCTGCACAGTTATTCTTTTCGATCTGTTTACTGCTATCTTATCTTGTGTTGTAAATCTCCTTTATATACAGTATATATACAGGGTGAGTCAAAAGTCTCCATACATAGGCAAAATGGTCACTTTATTATGCAATCACTTGTAAGTCACAACATATGCCCTATGTGGGCACCATTACACTGAATGGTTGGTCTCGGTTGGTTCTCGGTTGGTCTGCAACTCTTCCAGTCTTCTTGAACTTCTCAATGAGTTTGGCAACAGTGTCGTGTGTGATGTGAGTGCCGGGGGCGTGTCTCCTGTTAAAATCCTCGGCACTCTTGCGACAGCTTCCTGATCCTGCCAGAAGAATGATCTCTATACGCTCTTCTTGGGACAAAGGCATCTCAGCACATCACCTGCAAAAAAATAAAAATAAATAATCATTTATTTATCATGACCATTTTGCCTTTGTATGGAGACTTTTGACTCAACCTGTGTATATATATATATATATATATATATATATATATATATATATATATATATGTATATATATGTGTGTGTGTGTGTGTGTGTGTGTGTGTGTGTGTGTGTGTGTGTGTGTGTTAGCCGCCAGGTTTTGCTCTCCTCCCATTTCATTGTCAACCCTGGTGAACTAGCTTACAAGTTTTCTGTCCTAAATGGCCTGGAGCAGATTACCCTACTCGTATCCCTGGTTGCGTTAGAGATAACCCCAACATTCTGTATTTATTTATTACCTCTCATCCTTCTTCTTACTCTGTGAAACTTTTCTCTTCGTTGAGGACTTCCGATCACTATCTTATAGCTGTTTCCTGTCCTATCGGGCGCCCTTAGGCAGTACTTCTGTGATTTCCTATGGAATGCTTACTGCATCCGTGGCCCGGGCCTTCTGGGTGTGCTGAGCGCATCAGAGATCTGATTATCTCTGACATGGAGGTGTACATACCATATCTTATCCCTACTGCTAATGTTGAAAAAAACCTTGGTTGAACTTTATTGATCTAATGCTAATCGCAACAGAGTTTATTCAGTATGAATATGTCATTTGTGCAATAAGAAAGGTGTACCTTGGCTAGGTTCACAGATCACGAACCAGACTCAGAAGGCTAATTTGTGGTTGTGTGTGTGTGTGTGGGTGTGTGTGTGTGGACGGGGGTTGTGGAAGTTACATGATGCCTTGAAGCACAATGTTTAAAATTCAAAGTCAAATTTTGAGAAGTATTTCGTACATGTTTAATTTTATTGAATTTTTTTATGGCTTATAATTAGCAGCTATTTTGTAAAATTATTGTCATATCATATAGCTATACGCATGGATGTGCTTAGGGAAAAACAGAAAGAACCGTGAAAATAGGTTGATAAAATAACATTCATATATTAGCATTATAAAAACTATAGGAGATACGGCACCCCATACATCCTCTGAAAAGCCACCACTGCCAATTTGTGAAGGTTGGGTATGCATAAATTTCATTCATAAAGTATTACTATTACTATTTTCTTTGCTTTGCTAAGTTCTTTCTTTCTTTGGTGTATGTATATATGTGTGTCTGTATATAAATGATGCGGGCCGTTGCAGAGAGATCATCTGTAGGTCGAACCTGAATCATCGTTCGAACTCACATAAACTATATATATATATATATACATATATATATATATATATATATATATATATATTATACTTTATGTATGTCCTCTTTAACCTTGTTGATGTTTCGTGTGATTGTCTCTCTTCACACGTAGGTCAAGCTGTTGTTCCATCCCTTGGCCTGGCTTGGTTGAAGAGCGAGTTGTTTTCTTGCTTTTTTTGCGTTATCTGATTTTGTGTTTCGAATTTCACATCTTCATTCATTATTACAGCTCGTGCACTTTCATGCTTCTCTGATTTTCACCGTCTATCTGGGATATAATATGCAGTCTGATTAAGTCCCTCATTTCTACCATATCTCAAGAGCTGAAAGCTCTGTTTTAACCACCGTGTTTAGCAATTTAGCTTGAAGCGATATGGTAATAAATAATTAATAGCTGTTTAGATTGTTTTAAGATGATGTTGGATGTGTTCATGAATGAGAGTTTATAAATTGCTTAACCCTTGTCGAGTTATGTAATTTATACGTTTCTGGTGGTAATTTTTGGTAGGATGGGTAGTTTTCATGTGGAAGATGCCACATGTTAATAAGTGTTACCTTGTGGTTATTTCATTGAGTAAATGATGTATTGTAACCAGACAACGTCACAGTAGTTTCAGCGTTGTAGCAAATATCTGTACAAAAACTGTTTTGTGTAGTTAAATCATGTGAAATCTTTATATATATATATATATGGCTTTCCCCGTCCAACTGTTCACAACAGTGATGTACATAAACGTAAAATTGAGACATATAAACTTATAAAAATTTTATTATTAGAAATTTATTTCAGCAAATATGAGAACATTAACGGCTGAATAATTGATTTAGAACATAGTAGCGTGCATGATTGTAAAACTATATATATATATATATATAATATATATATATATATATATATATCTTCGAAGGTTATGGAATTCATGATATAAAGGCATCTGACTCTAATCTGGTGTCAGTTTGTATTATTAATATTTGTCACATGAAATGTGGTCTTTTCACAATGTACAAAATGTACATACTCAGCAGATCATAACATTGATCAACAAAGTTTTTCTCCATTTGATAGATATGGGTGAATCTTATGTTCATTTTTACGCTGATTACAAAAAATTAAAACACATTTTTCTATTAACCACAGATTTTGAGGGAAATGTAAATTAAAACCCTTTGAGATTGAGATGTCATTCCACAGTTTGCTTCATAATACGACATTTATTGTTAGATATTTACTTTGTATAAAATCTTTATATTATGCATATTTTATATTTACATGTTTTATATATAATATGCATATAATTATTTAAGTATACATCTTAATATATATATATTAATATATATATATATATAGAGAGAGAGAGAGAGAGAGAGAGAGAGAGAGGGGCGACAAGCTTAACCTTCGTGAAATGATGAATCATCGAACGGAACACTAAAAATTTTGGAAGGTGATTATATACGTGTGTGTGTGTGTGTGTGTGTGGTGCATGTGTGTACATATATATGTGCCCTTTCCTGAAAGAATCTGATCACTAATTGACAACTAGATAACTAATTTTTAGGTAATACAGATAGGAAATGAGTGATACAAAAGCATTGTGGTATTAACCAAATTGATAAACTCGTATATTGTATTACAGTTATACATGCGGGCCCTCATTTCTGTTAGTATGTAGCTGTTAGAATGCTTTCGATGTAAAATAGTTTGGCGTGACTCCTGCTTCAGAGGATAGCTTAGGTGATTTAGGACTGCAATGAAGGAGACAGGTGTGTAGAAGTGAAGATAAGTTTTAAACTACTGTCACCCCTGCTACTACTACTAATACTACTACTAATAATGATAATAACAATAACACAGTTTTCTCGTACGCCCGACTTCTTGCTTGCAACAGAAAAATGGTGTACATTCTGTTGAAGAATGGGCAAAAATCAACAGACATAAGTAAGTACTGTGTGTGTATATATATATATATATATATATATATATATATTATATATATATATCACGGAGAATACGTGGATTTAGAATAATCGAATTAGGACAGTTTTGAGAGAAGTTACGATTTCTTCCTCTTGTTGTAAAAAGCGTTCAGAATTTGAGAATATGCAACTTTCATGTTTGCTTAAATAATCGGAAGCGACCGTGTAGTGAAAGTTCCTTACTTGAATTATTATTGAAGATGTGCTTTGAACTTCTTTGGTGGTATTGCCTCATGAAGGACTGGTGCTATATTTAGTGAACAATCTTTGCTACGATGCTAAATACTAGAAATATGCCTTGTAAAGGCCTTTCCACGTTTTGGGTGGTATTGGGTGGTATTTGGGTGGTATTTGGGTGGCATTTTGGGTGGCATTTTGGGTGGTATTTTGGGTGGTATTTTGGGTGGTATTTGGGTTGTATTTGGGTGGTATTGGGTTCGATTTATGGATTTAAGTAAGGCGTTTGATGTAATAGACCATAATATTCTACTTAATAAATTATATTGTTACGGCTTTAGAGGAGCAATCAGTGATTGGTTTAAAAGTTATTTCTCCAATAGATATCATTTTGTATCAGTAAATAAGGTTTGCTCAAGTAAAGCGCTTGTCAAACATGGCGTGCCACAGGGCTCAGTTCTGGGTACACTGTTATTTTTATTATATATAAATGACCTTCCACGTTCATCTAATATACTGAACTTCATAATGTTTGCAGATGATACAACTGCCTCTTTTTCTTGCAAAGATGTTAATACAGCCAAGAATATATTTCATTCAGAATTCATCAGTGTAATGAAATGGTTGACCACCAATAAACTCTTCCTAAATACTAGTAAAACAAATTTCATGATTTTTACTAATAAAAGAAATGTATATCTTGATGAACTTAATGTTAATGAAATCGCCATAAAGGCGTGTGCTGTAACAAATTTCTTGGTGTAATGCTAGATAAGAATTTGCAATGGAGTGATCATATAAATTATATCGCGAAAAAGATTTCAAGGAGCGTTGCTATAATGTTTAAACTTAGAAATGTAGTCCCTAAACAAGTTTTATTGACTCTTTATCATACTTTTGTTCTTCCTTATATAACATGCTGCACTCTTGTTTGGGGAAACTCCGCTAACAACGCATTAAATGGTATCTTTGTCATCCAAAAACGAGCAATAAGGTTATTATCTGATGCTGATTTCCTTGATCACTCTAGTGCATTATTTAAAGAGCTAAACCTACTAAAGCTCAACGATATAACCAAACTGGCACATTTTATTTTTATTTACGAGTGTAAGAACAAAATCATTAATTTGCAATGGGTAAATAGATATTTTATAACTCATCAAGAAATCCACTCGTATCGGACCAGAAATAGATCATAGCTTGTTATACCTCAATTTAGATTGTCTTCATCTCAAAAATTACCCATTTTCATTGGATTGAAACTATGGAAATGACTTGCATGCCGATATAAAAAATATTGTGAATATAAAGTTGTTTGAAACCAAGTTGAAATCCCGATTAATAATGACATACTTACAAAATCTATGATTAATGTCCACTGATATTGTTTAATATTGTGCATTAATATTGTTTAATATTGTAATACATGTTTTAACTATTAATAATACTTATTTACTTACTTCTTTATTTATTATTATTAATTTATAACAACTAGCTGCTTATTTTTAATAAGATCCCAGTAAAGCCTAAAGCTTAAGGGCCAAATTAAATAAAATAAATAGTCGAGCTTCACAATTATTCATGTCATTGTAAATTGAAAAATTATTTATTTTATTATTACTAATAAAGGTTATTCTATTCTATATTCTATTCTACACACACATATATATATATATATGATGTTTGTTGTTCATGATGACTGTTATCACGTTACTATACGAATGGATTAAAATATAATAGCTTCCCCTTACTTTAGATATGTGAAATTAAAATTAATTTAGTTAATAGTTTCTTGATTTATTTCGTAATACAAATATTAGAACATGGCAAAATTTGTTTATGAGTTGATTGTATTTACTTTAATTTTATTTTGTGTGGTGTCGTTATTAATATATTAAACCGAAACGACGAGACCATGGACGTTGTAAGAGGAATCTCTGGTATTTGTCTTACACTATAGCTGTTATACATGAAATATATACACATATATATCAGCAGCTGGTGTTCCAGAAATGGATCTTGTGCACGAACGCTTCCAGCGTTTGTTTGCTTGTTTTTGCATGTTTGTTCTTGTTTGCCTCATGGAAGACTATGAAAGAAGTCGAGGATGATTTTTTTTCAAGGAGGAAAGCGATGGTGAATTTTTTTTCTTTTTAAATTTAATTTATAATTTTTTTTCCTCCAAGGAGGACGGGGGCCCCGCAAGGGGCCCTCAAGGGGAAAATGCCCTTCATTAAGGACGGTGAGACCCCCTAAAAGGGGTGAGGAACTTAAGTAAGGGGGGACCCTCCAGGGGCAGGATTTCAGAACATCCCAACTTCCTCGTCCGAAATGCGCCCATACTACTAGCGACACATCGCGCATGTATCTATTTTTAAAAAATAGATTCTAATTGATGAAGGATACGTTTATGTTAAAATGGTGGGAGAACACTGTAAATGTCTCAGCAAACGTTTTATCCATTTCCAACATGAGATCGTCAATTACAATGACTGTATGCTCACTTCCCTTTAACGAATTAACGTCATATACACCTTTGTAGAACAAAATATCATCTGGTACTCGTTGAACACTATATGGTCGAATAGCACCATACTACTTTATGCTCAAATTTTGAGAACATCTCCCCCTTATCTTTAATGATTTTAAGCATAAACACAGTTTTACCACATCCTGTAGGGTCAGATATAATATATGTGGAGGGGCTCGTAAACCTGAATTTTTCTACAGATTCCATCTCTAACACGTCACACCCCTAAGTGGGTCATTTACAAAATATAACAAAATTTAAGTGCTGCTCCTTATATCCTTGTTTTTCTTCTTCCACAGAACCGTGAATGACGACGATGTACAGCCCCCATCATCGATATTACGATTGACCCCGACGACCCTGTAGCTACAGACTCCATCCCTGCTGACGAGCCCTCAACAGCGATACCTGTAGTATGCGCAATTCAAAGCGGAAGCATGATGAAGAACCCTCCACGTCAGGTATAAAGCGTGCCAGGATTGCGCCGGTTGTTAGTCCCCCAGTAATAGAGCCCCAACCCTCTATGTCTTACGACACAACCCTCACAATAGTACATTCCTCAAATATACCCCTTATACCTGTTCAATTCCGGGTATTTCCTCCACACCAGCAGCAGCTTCTTGTGCTGTGGAGGAAGGTATAACATTCGATTTGGTGCGCACCGCTACCCACATCCCTGCCCTAACTAGAAATCGGTACGTGGTCAGGATTGACCCTGGATCCCTGTATACCAACGGACTGCGGCGCGTAGTTGAACGTATTGTGGAGTTTGCCCTTCAGAACCGCGACGAAAGTGAAGTTCAGACGATGTTGTCCTTCAGGTTCGGTTCAGATGACGGGGATGTAGATGATTTTTGGGTAGTAATACCGTTCAGACGCTTGGCAGCTGTAGATATAGAATATATCTTGGGCCGTATAATGCAGGCCTCTCAAAGTAGTACAGCCTTCAATATCGACAACTTCACGGTAGATATTGACAGAGTATTCCGGGTTGCGGGTCATAGTGCCACACCTTATACTCTTAACTTCAATTCTCCGGTTATTTACAGAAAGCATTTAAACGTCGATGGTGGTTGCGGCTTTATAGCAATAGTCTTAGCTTATATGTCTTAGCTAGATACAATCGCGTATATCTGGCTGCCTCGGTTGAGCAGAGTGCCCGTAAACTGGCTTCAGACTGTAAGCTTGAGTTTGAGTGTAATATGGGTCCTGAAGGGCTGAGAAGGGTAGAGCAAGAAATGTATTTGAAATGGATGATCGTCGTAGGACTGTGTATGTTTTTAAAAGCTGTGTGAGAGATCGTACAAGACCTCTACTTATTTTAGGATTGTCGGAACATCCTATCTCCCCATCCGTAATATAAGAACTCTCTACGCAAGTTATGATAAAAGTCGAAAATATGGAAGGCATCATGATTTGTGTAAGGGATGTCTCGAGTTTGCGGATGATATAGTGAAACATTGTAAGAAATGTTACATGGTATGTCAGCAGTGTAAAAGCCCCAAATGTGAAAGTCTTGTAGCTGAAGCTGAGAAGAGGGAATGTAATGCGTGTAGACGTACATTTTTCAATAATAAATGCTTCGAGCTCAATAAATCAATTGGCACTTGCAGGAAAATGAGAATCTGTGAATGTGGCATGTTTCATATGATGGATAATTTGGGGTAAGTTTGTGCATAAATACGATGAAATTCACTGTTCTACATGTCATGAAAAATATACGGCGGATGGAGTGAGGCATGTATGTTATATGAAAGATGCTAAGCCTAAAAATAGCCATTCTATAACCGTGTACTACGATACAGAAACATACACGAACGCTGAAACCAAAGAGGTTATTCTACATTTACTCGTAAGCCAGACTATCTGTGATGAGTGCATAGATGTCGAGTGTGATGAGTGTCACAAATGTGGTAATCGGACAAACTTTTTAAAACGATTGCACACGACAGCCCTGTGAAACTCTTTGTATCCTATATTGTCAAGTTAGCGGAAAAGTTAAAAAAAATGAGTGTATACTCTTGCCCATAACGGAGCAAAATTTGACACACAGTTCCCTTATAAGGAGTTGCTTGAACACGAGTCATCGGAGATATTTACAGGCGACCCCTTGAAAAGAGGCAACAAACTTACACAAATGCAGATAAGAAGTTATGTTCAGGTTAAAGACACCCTGCTGTTCACACCTTGTAAATTAGCCAAGCTACCCAAGGTCATGGGCGAAGGCGCTGAAGTTTGAAAAGGATATTTCCTTTACATATTCCTCACTAACGAAACTTTAAATTACGTTGGACTGTCTCCCCCGAAACATTAATTTAACTACACCAACATGAGTGATAGTGAGCGTGAAGATTTTGACCGCTACTACAACAGTTTTAATGAAACTAGTGCATACAATATAGCTGATGAATGTGAACGTTATTGCGTGAATGCTGTGCGCGTGCTTAGAGTATGTTTCCAGGCCTTTAGAAGGATGTACATAGCCCGTTTCAAATGCGATCCGCTGCAAGTCGCAACCACGATCGCCTCATTATCTTTTACGGTGTTCAAGAATAACTTTATGCCTAAAGACACCTTATTCGTCATTCACAGAAACAATCCACGCAGTTATGGGCACAAGACTATTTACGTGTTCATACACCTACAGCAACAGACCGGGTTCTACATAAAACACGCCCGCAACACCGGGGGAAGTACCCATTAAGATCAATGTTCGTGTTTTTTGGGTTGATGGTCTAAGTGAGGATCCATCCAGTGGTGAGAAGACTGTGTATTCCTTTAACGGCTGATGGTTGCATGGATGCCCACGCCCTGAGTGTGCCGTCACACGGGGGCCTCCAAGGAAATCCACCGCCGACAGCCTCGCATGGACCCGTAACCGCGATCAATTTCTAGGCTCCCAGTTTACTCACAAGATCGTGTGAGCATGAGTATGATGCACGGATGGAAACAGATGGCTAGTACCGTGAAGAAATAAGGGCCATCAAACGTTCAATGGTGTTGGAACCCTTCAAATGCGGCGATAGTTTGTTTGGAGGGCGTACAAACCCATTCAAGCTATACATTCCGCCTACGGAGGGCGTGAAACTCCATTACTACGACTTCTGTTCTTTATATCCCTACGTGATGAAGAACAATCCGTACCCCGTAGGTGCGCCTGAAAAAATAGTGGGCCCCGCCATGCCAACCATCGAGGAGTTCCGGCTAACTTGAGTGAGCGCTACTTTGGACTCTCTTTCGTAGACGTGCTTCCCCCTCGCGATTTATGGATGCCGATCTTACCCGTCGTTATAGATCACAAGCTCATGTTTCCCCTGTGCATGAAGTGCGCAGAGGAGAACAATGGGGATTGTAATCGTACAACCAAACAGCGTAAGATCAGAGGTGTATATACAAGCCCTGAGCTGGACCTAGCCGTTCGCCATGGGTACAGAATATTGAAGATACATGAGGTGTGGAGGTTTCAGAAGGTACCCAACCTTTTCACGCCATATATAAACGCTTTTTTGAAGGCTAAGGTAGAAGCATCGGGGTATCCGCGAGGAACTGATACCGAAGATGAAAAAACGGCTTATATTCAGTGTTACCGTGCCCGTGAAAGTATACAGCTTGAACGTTCCAAAAATGTTAAGAATCTTGGCAAGCGTTTTAGTGCAAAGTTGTGTCTAAACAGTCTTTGAAGAAAATTTGCACGAAATGCTGGCAAAGGGAACGTTCATTTGGCACAAAGTTATAGTGAAGTCTAGGATTTTGCCTACGGTCCCGATACAGCGGTTATGGAGAGCGTGAATGTAGGTAATACTTACATAATAAAGTACAACATTACCGAACTGGCCACGGATACCTCACGGGTTACAAACATACCTGTAGCCAGCTTCACAACGACCTAGGCCCGCATCAAGCTTTGGGGACTTGTGCACTCTCTTGGGCAGAGGGTGCTGTACGCTGACACAGATAGCGTAATATTCACAGAGAGGGAAGGTGAATACATGCCACCTATTGGGGAATTCCTCGGAGAGTTAACTGATGAGATCAAGGATGAGTATGGTGATGGTGCATACGCTGACTCATTTGTATCAACAGGGCCAAAAACTTATGGGGTACGGGTGAGGGTGGGGGAGCATATGAAAATATCGTGAAGGCTAAGGGTATCACGCTTAACCATCCGAACTGACGAGTCGTTAACTTTGACTCGTTGAGGGCTCTAGTGTGCTTGGAAGATGAGGACGACCAGCCACCCCAACTGACTGTGGGGACCCACAATTTTCGGGTACAGAAACTGGGGTGTGTGAAGGAACTTAGGGGCACGAAGGTGTGCCGTAACACCTATAGGAAACGTTACCATGTGCCTGGTACTTATGATACCGTACCCTTTGGATACCTTAATCGTTGATTGTTGATATATATACAGGGTGTTTGAAAACTTTCTGTACAAATTGTAATGGGGGATAGGCAATACCAAGACAAACCCTTTTCGTCTATAAGTGTATGTCCGCTGACGTCACCATTCGGCGCGAGAGGGCGCCGCTGCAATTGGCTAAAAGGTGAAGTGGGCTAGACTCGCGCTTACCGCGGGCATTCTTAAATCGGACGTAATACGCGTAACATGAAGCGCTTCACGACTGCTGAGATGGCTGACATGCATATGGTGTATGGGGCTGCCAATGGAAACGGAAGAGCTGCTGTGAGGTTGTACCGACAGCGCTTCCCAAACAGACGTGTGCCAAACCACCAAACGTTTGCGCATTTGCATCGGCGACTGCG
The DNA here is from genome assembly GCA_023014485.1 of Bathynomus jamesi. Classification (NCBI taxonomy): domain Eukaryota; kingdom Metazoa; phylum Arthropoda; class Malacostraca; order Isopoda; family Cirolanidae; genus Bathynomus; species Bathynomus jamesi. The sequence goes on from JAJOZX010004505.1 coordinate 168,263, forward strand.
AGAAACTGGAACATTCCATGCAAACATGCATGACACTGGTCGAGAGAGAAACGTGCGCACTCCTGACTGACATGGAAGAAGAAATCCTACGGCGATATGAGGACAATCCAAGCGCAAGCACGCGAGGTGTTGCACGTATCCTCGGTGTGAACCACGACCTGGTCTGGAGTGTGTTGCACGAGCAGCAGTTACATCCGTTTCATCGTCAGAGAGTCCAGGCATTACAACCTCGGGATTACCCTCTTCGTGTGGAATTCGCACGCTGGTTTCTGCAGCAGACAGCGGTGCAGCCTAATTTTCCGGCTTATGTGCTGTTCTCAGATGAGGCCTGTTTCACACGTGAGGGTGTGTTTAACATGCACAATTCTCACGTGTGGGCGCACGCAAATCCACATGCTACACGGGTGCATGCTCATCAAGAACGGTTCGCCGTCAATGTTTGGGCGGGTATCGTCCATGGCAAGTTGATTGGGCCGTACCTGCTGCCTGCCCGACTCGACGGGCGGGTTTATCGGATATTTCTTGAAGAAACGTTGCCGGAACTGCTGGAAGATGTTCCCGTGGCTATTCGTAGACGAATGTGGTTTCAACACGACGGGGCACCAGCACACTCCAGCAACGATGTGCGGGATTATCTGAACGCCACTTTTGGGGACCGATGGATAGGCCGGGGTGGGCCCGTAGCCTGGCCACCGAGATCGCCCGATTTAACATGCCTCGATTTCTTCCTGTGGGGACACATGAAGAACCTCGTGTACGAGACTTCCATTTACTCAGAAGAAGACCTCGTAGCAAGAATCGCTGTCGCCACTGGAACTGTTCCCGAAATGCAGTCGCCGATGCAAATGCGCAAACGTTTGGTGGTTTGGCACACGTCTGTTTGGGAAGCGCTGTCGGTACAACCTCACAGCAGCTCTTCCGTTTCCATTGGCAGTCCCCATACACCATATGCATGTCAGCCATCTCAGCAGTCGTGAAGCGCTCCATGTTACGCGTACTACGTCCGATTTAAGAATGCCCGCGGCAAGCGCGAGTCTAGCCCACTTCACCTTTTAGCCAATTGCAGCGGCGCCCTCTCGTGCCGAATGGTGACGTCAGCGGACATACACTTATAGACGAAAAGGGTTTGTCTTGGTATTGCCTATCCCTCATTACAATTTGTACAGAAAGTTTTCAAACACCTGTATATATATATATATATATATATATATATATATATATATATATATAGTTAAAGATATGTTTGTTTATTACATATATTTGTTTCAATTACGGTTTCATTTTCTGCTTTGTGTGCGTAAGTGTGTACAATCCTAAGCTCCGCCCACTGTGAGCTCAGTCATGTGACTCCTGCTACTACCTGGGCATATCTATACCCCGGCGAGCTCAGTTGACCTCTGCAAACCCTGGAGCTCAGACGTGTATTTTCTCACGTAGACGAAAAAACAGTGATGGCTACTTTTGATATTGCGTGTTCGACGTTTATGAAGTGGTATTCGGTAAAGTCGGAAGATGTGGTGAATACTGAAAAACGACCTACCCCACCCTCTTTTGAGATTTCTAAGGCTACATTGAATCGCGCGAAGGAACAAGATACTCATATACTCTATGGATATTCTGGCGAGAGTATTGCCGGATTTCGCGGCAGAAACGATGTAATGGACTACGTTGTGGGGCTAAACTGTATAAAAGCGTACATATACCGTGAGGTGAAAGAAACAACGCGTGCACAAGAGAAGTAACGGATATGGATAATGAGTCTTGTTGATGAGTGGTGTGCCAGGCGGTATTATGTCATGCTGCATCATACTGAGAACGCGTACCCTGCGGTTGAGAATGTAAACCTGTCATCATGGACAAGCTAAAGTACTTTTACTACTACATTCATATATATCACGATAAGGTTCGCAGTGAGGTTGTGGCTAAAGGCCTGTGTGAGTTTTTGATGGAGTTTAGAGACGAGTATCAATTGTTAAACAAAAAGGATAAATACGGTAACATGTTTCTCTTAAATAATGCACCGGATTGTTAATGTGTGGAGAACGTCTAGTGCGCATAAAACATTAAAACTGAAATTATCCCATTTGTCGGAAAATTGCCCCGTATAATTGTTACAAGTACTAGTGTGTTTCATGCTAGAACAAACCCGTACACGATTCAACAGCTTATAGTGTGACTCACTCTCCCGTCGAGCCGTTCCGCTCACCCGTGACTCATAGTTAGCTCAGAGCTTGAACCGACTGGACGTGCACTCCTCGAATACGATGGAACTTCCTTTGAGCAGCATTCTCAATGCCGTGTACGATGTGTCCGTGACGAAGTCATTCCGTGTGTTCAGGCGTGAAACCGGCACCATTAACTATGTACTTGAAACGATTGTAGACAAGCAAACTCTGGTAAACGTAATGATTTTTATTTAAGTGTTGATGAGATGAATAGAGTCTTCGTGATAGTTGAGAAGTGGGGTGCAGGTGTAGGTACAAGAAGAGAACAAATTAGTGATGCCCCCTGATATGCCATTGTTTGTACGTTGTGTATAAATAATGATCAGCCATGCATTGATATACGACTGATGTGGAAAAATTCATCTGATAATAACGTTCTTATCCCCACGCGAAACCGATTCATCCTCGACAGAATGTTTGAAATCGTCGGATTCCGGAAGCTGAAGCCTATATTAGACGCGCGTGTTACTGACATGATTTATTTTGACACGGTTCTTGAATACGCATACACCGCTCTACTCGAAAAGTTTATCGAATGTAGGAATAAACAAGGCGCGAATGGTCTAGAGCTGGATGCTTATTTAACAGGTTTAGACTCTTCGAAATATCATGAACTTTGGTACAAAGGATTTGAGCGATATAGGGCAGAGCTCGCCTACACTGTTCACCCTGAAGAATTGTACCTCTATATAATGAGCAGCTGTCGTTACGACTTGGAAGATTATTTCAACTGCCGTTATGCGTTGTGAAAAAGAGTTCACGATTGAAAAGCTCGGGTCGGTAAGAAAAAACCCTCGATTGGAAAGGATTGTTTATAAACTTGTATTTAATAATGATGTGGTGACTAACGATACCCTCTTTGTGCGAGTATGGGAGGAATTCGACTATCGTGTCGATGTTGCTCGTGTAACTAGGGGAAGTCACATAGAGCATTTATGAGGTGAGAGACCAAATTTGGACAGTTTTTCTTTTGGTTGATGTATCACAAATCACTCTGTATTTGTAACATTAAAAAATATTCTCATTTGAAATCAGGTGAATCAATTTCAATAGCCCTGTGTATATATATATATATATGTGTGTATGTGTGTGTGTGGTGCTTGTGTGCACACACACACACACATATATATATATATATGCCCTTTCCTGAAAGAATCTGCGTGTGTGTGCGTGCGTGTGTGTGTGTGTGTGTGTGTGTGTGTGTGTGTGTTTGTGTGTGTGGGACCGCGCTTAAGGCTTGGTTCCAAATTAAAAATTTGCACATTACATTATTTTGATCGCTAGTTGACAACTAGCTAGATAATTTTTAGGTAATACAGATAGGTAATGAGTGATACAAAAGTATTGTGGTATTAACCAAATGGTTAAATTCGTATATTGTATATGCGGGCTCTCATTTCTGTTAGTATGTACAGGGTGTCCCGTAAGTCTGGACCCATAGGGTTTTATAATATATTTTTTTATTATGTTATTATTATTATTTTATTATTATTATTTTTTTATTATTTTTTATTATGATTTTTATTTGTGGGGCCACTTGAAAGCCAAAGTGTACGAGGTCAACTTCAGAACATTTTCCACCTTAAAGCACGCATTGTGGAGGCGTGTCAAGAAATTTCTGCGACTGTGATTCAGAAAGTGCTGTCGTAGTGGAGATTGCGTCTTCAACTATGTGTGCGACACAACGGCGGACACTTTGAACAGATTATGTAATAAATTTTTGGACTATTTTGTAATTTTATTATTTTTCCCTATGGGTCCAGACTTACGGGACACCCTGTAGATGTTAGAATGCTTTCGATGTAAAATAGTTTGAACATAAGAACATAAGAACATAAGAAATTTTTATAGTGGGCACACTAGGGGCCACTTCGGCCCATCGAGGTGGCTCCACTATGTAAAAACTGCCTGTACATTGGCAATAACCAATTTTTACAAAACTAATTAAGTATCAATTTAAAACTAATTAATTATCAATTTAAAACTAAAGATAGAATCTCTGGATCCAGAGGATCAAAGTCATAATAGGCTACTATCCACAAATATGTTACACACTATATCTATTTATAACTGACATGCAAATATATGAGATCCAAAGAATCCAGTCAATTTCATTCTGGTACCCATCAATACCAGTACCGTGCCAACCAAAAATAAGTCACGGTCCATATCAATTGCGGACCAAGTCACAACTTACATCCATATACATTACAATATATATACTTAGGAGGAAAAGTGTAGGTGTGGCTGTAAAGACTGTACAGTAATGTAGAAATGTGTGTGCACCCATTTTCGGTCTCCCATTTCAATACCTCACAGTACTATGGGGGGCACCGTTCGGCAGAGGAATCTCTTTAAATAGGGTGTGTAAGGACAGAGAGTATCCCCTAACCCAAGATGCTGCCTCCCTATATCCCACAACACCTGTGTTGAGCTGTGGGATCTATCACCCAAATGCACATAATATATATGAAATAAACTAGTACCATTCATGCAATAAAAATGGGCTTAAACACCATCACCAGATGTCCCTTGCAGACATCAAACTATCCAACCTTCTTTTGAAAGAATCATTTGTATCTGAAGTCACCACTTCTTCGGTCAGACTGTTCCAAAACTTAATTATTCTGTTTGTAAAACTATGTTTTCTTAAATTTGTTCTACATCTTGGCTTAAATAATTTCATACTATGACCTATAGTCTGATTATTGTGATCTTTAATGAAAAGAGACTCAAAATCTATCTTATCCAACCCTTTTATCATTTTATACACCTCTATCATATCACCCCTTAACCTCCTCCTTTTTAATGAGAACATGCTTAGATACGCCAGTCTTTCCTTATATATCAATTGTCTTAGAGATGGGATCATTCTTGTTGCTCGTTTCTGTACTTTTTCCAGTTTTTCAATATCTTGTATCAAATAGGGACTATTAAATTGAATGCAGTATTCGAGGAGGGGTCTCACATATGAAATGTATAGTTGCTTTATAATATTGGGTGATTTGTATTCAATGTGCTCTGCATGAGATTGAGTCTAGCATTTGCTTTATTTCTGATTACCATACAGTGATTTGAGGGTTTAAGTTCATTTACCCCAGTGGGGTGCCGGACAAAATCCCGAAAGCCGAAATCCCGAAAGCCGAAATCCCGAAAGCCGAAATCCCGAAAAGCCGAAATCCCGAAAAGCCGAAATCCCGAAAAGCCGAAATCCCGAAAAGCCGAAATCCCGAAAAGCCGAAATCCCGGAAGCCGAAATCCCGGAAGCCGAAATCCCGAAAGCCGAAATCCCGAAAACCAAAATTAAGAAAACCAAAATTAAGAAAACCAAAATTAAGAAAAAATAATATTAAGAAAAAACAAAATTAAGAAAAAACAAAATTAAGAGCAGCTTCTTTACTTTTTTTAAATTTTAGACCCTAGCCTTTGTAAAGGTTTTAGAGATGTTCGAAATATACTAAAAATCTAGGCTAGTCAAACCTAACCTACGATACGCCACATATTTAGGCCTAGAAAATTTAAGATTCAGCAAATCACTGAATTTATATAAATATACAGTAGTCTAAAATGCGGGAATCTGTAAGATATCTCCAACCTAACCTACCCTAACCCAAACAGGTCTGGAAAAGTTTAATAAATCCTACTTGTTTCTACGTTTACCCCCCCCCCCTATTTCCAACCAAAGTCTTTAACACGTTGCGTGATCCCTTATCTTTTAAAAAAGTTGTAGTTTCGGGATTTTTGTTTTTCTTAATTTTTGTTTTCCTTAATTTTTGTTTTTTCTTAATTTTGTTTTTTCTTAATTTTGTTTTTTCTTAATTTTGTTTTTTCTTAATTTCGTTTTTTCTTAATTTTTGTTTTTTCTTAATTTTGTTTTTTCTTAATTTTGTTTTTTCTTAATTTTGGTTTCTCTTAATTTTGGTTTCTCTTAATTTTGGTTTTTCGGGATTTCGGCTTTCGGGATTTCGGCTTTTCGGGATTTCGGCTTTTCGGGATTTCGGCTTTTCGGGATTTCGGCTTTTCGGGATTTCGGCTTTCGGGATTATCTTGCACTTATCAACATTAAATTTCATCTCCCACTTATCTATCCAGGCTGTTACTCTGTCTAAGTCTTTTTGCATTGTCATTGCTCCTGCTACTGACAACATTATGGCCTAATTTTGTATCATCAGCAAATTTTGAGGTTTTACATGATAGGTCCTTCTCTAGATCATTTATATAGACAACAAAAAGCAGAGGTCCCAGAACAGACCCCTGTGGGACTCCGCTCAATACGGGTCTCCATGTAGACTTATTTCCATTTAGATGAACTCTCTGTTTTCTATTTCTCAGCCATTCTTCTATCCAATCAGCTATATGACCTCTTATACCATGGGCTCTAACTTTTACCAACAATCTTGCATGAGGAACAGTATCAAATGCCTTTGCAAAATCTAAGTATACCATATCTACTGGCTCTTTATTGTCCAAATGCAATAGGACTCCATCATAAAATTCAATCAAGTTGGTTAGACAGGACCTTCCATTTCGAAAGCCATGCTGGCTATCATTTATAAGGTTGCACTCTTCAAGGAACTCAGTAACTTTACCTCTAATGATACTTTCGAGTAATTTGCAAATAATGGAGGTGAGGCTGATGGGTCTGTAGTTTTTTGCCAAGTTTCTATTTCCTTTTTTAAAGATTGGAGCCACATTTGCTTTCTTCCAATCCTCTGGAATTTCAGTACATATCAATGATTTATTAAAAATAATTTCTAGTGCCTGTGCTACATTCTTTTTGGCAGCTTTTATGACTATTGGATGCATTTCATCTGGCCCTGGAGATTTTTCCATTTTTAATTTATCTATTGCTTTTAGGATATCTAGTTTTGTTACCCTTAATTCATTTATTTCTCTATCTTGTCCTGGTAGTATAAGATCAGGAATATTATTTAAATTTTCATTTGTGAATACTGATGAGAAGTATTTGTTTAGTTCTTCAGTTATTTCAAGATCATCATCTATAGTTTTATCATCTATATGGAGGGGGCCAATTTTCTTTTTCACTCTACTTTTCAAATTGAAGTGACTGAAAAACTTCTTAGGATGTTTTTTGAATTCTTGGCTAGGCTTTTTTCCAGGTCTCGTTTGCTATCTCTGATTACTTTCTTGCAAATGCTTCTTTTACTTTTATATATTTCGGAGTCTGTGACATTTTTAGTTCTTTTGAATTTATGAAATGCTTTTGTTTTTCTCTGATTGCTCTTTTTACATTGCAGTTTATCCAAGGTTGTTTTTTATTTTTTCCAGTTCTGATTTTACACTGTGGGATATGCTTCCTTTGTATGTTCATTATTATACTTTTAAATTTTTCCCACATACTAGTTACTGTCTGTTCAGGCTGTAGAATATCTGTCCAATTTATTAGACACAGATCATTACTAGTCCATTTATATTTCCTCTTTTAAAATCTGGAATTTCTACTTTATTTCACTAGGTCTTGAATTACAAACAATATTAAACCGAAGGATACAATGATCACCTGAACCTAGTGTTTCTGAAACTGAGATATCCTGGAAGGTATCTGGATTATTTGTTAGAATTAAATCTAGAATGGCATCGGCCCTGGTTGGCTCCTTTACTAACTGGGTTAAACCATTCTCAATTATACAGTCTAAGAATCTCTCATTACTTTCTGGTGTTTGTAATATTTCCCAGTCTATATGCCTATAATTGAAATCCCCAACAATAATAATATTGCTTGTCATTGCTTTATTTATTTCATCAATAAGTTTATTTTCTACATACTTATTTTCTTCTCTACTTTTGGGGATTCCTCCAACAGTCCAACTGAACATCCCTCAGGTGGTCTATAAATATCCCCTATCCTGATTTTCCTTATAAAGCCTTATAAAGCTAACTAAAGAAGGCTGGGGGCCCTGATCTTCAGGTGATCCCCAGTTGAAATTTTACTGTTCTTAAACATAAGCCGGTACTGAGCATGCACTATTTATTATGATTTTTGGTACACATACATATATATAACTGTTCCACATTTAGTTAGAATGTATAACTTAAACCTCTGTTCCACAGATTTATGTTTGATGTTAGATTTTAATTACTTAGAATGAAGCCAGCTAACAAGCATTACGCCAAGTGTCGTACCACTTAACCCATTTAATGTTTTGAATCATAGTTTACAAATTTCGAATTCAAAACTACAAATTTGCATATGTTGCTGCGAGACTGCGGGCATTGAGTCTTTGAGTTTTCTGTTTGGAAACCGGACAGGGAAATTTATTGATTCTTTTTCTATGTACTTGCATGAAAATTCTAACCTCATATTACCATCTTTAAGAATCGATTTCCATTTCGAGTCATCGATTCAAACTCCTGCTCCATAGTCTGGTGAGCTTTGGATCGCTATTATCTCCTAAAGCTTCCTTTCAGGAGGGAGATGCTATGAAGAGACACTATGTATAGTTGTATACACACCCAATAGCAGCAGCGTACCTAAAGTATTTGGCACCCGGGGCGGATCCTTCTTCTGGCACCCCCCATAAATAATTTTAAAATTTAAACACACAGAAAAATATATTATGTTTGCAAGTAAATTTTTAAACTGTAGTACAGTACTGTCATAAGCAAATTGGAAATAAGAAAAATGCAGGACATTAAAAATTCAATGAACAGGTAATACTGCATTTTATTTTATACAAAAAACAGGAAATCCAGTCTCAACGCTCAGCCTATTCTTCAAAGGTAAATAGAGAGCATTCACAGTCTCTGCTTTCGAGCCTTAATTTCTGCAAATTGATCAATGACCTCATCAAAATTCACCTTCTTTGCATATTCATGTTCAATTGAAAGTAAAGCCAGATTTGTCAATCTTGTCTGACTCATGGTTGAGCGAAAGAAATTTTTTATCAATTTCAATTTGGAAAAACTTCTTTCACATGAAGCAATAGACACACAGACAGTCAAAAAGAATCTCAAACACAGTGACAAGCTTGGCAAAGATTCACAAAAATCCCATTTCACAATAAACTCCAGAAACTGCAATGCTGTCCATTTCTTTGCCTCTTCAACGCTGATTTTGGCAGCTTCCAAATGCCTCCGAAGTCGTCCAATTTCCACACTGATATCTTCATTAGAGAATTCATCGAAAATCTGAGTCAAATTTGGAATACATGTACTTCCGAAGTTCTTCTGTTGCAACAACCAAAGTGTTTGGCTGAATAACAGCGAAGATTGACAGAATTTGTTCCATTGCCTTAGAACGAATCTCCAATTCTTGATGAAAGCGATCAAAACATTCAAACATAGCCCTTTTTACTTCCTCTGGCAATGTGAGACCAGCATCCTTTGCCATCTCTCCTGGCATCCTTTTTCGGAGCTTTACTCTCCCTCTTCTCTCCATAGAAATGTCCATTTCTTCACACTTTGTAGTTGCATAATGAATGGCCCTCTCCACAATTTCATTGCGCTGATCTTCAAGAAACAGTTTTAGAGCTTGGAGCTTCACAATGCACTTTTCAAGGCTGATTCCAACTGTTTGCAAATACTTTTGTGTGAGATTAATTTCTTCCAGGACTTCACACCAGAAAGAAAGGTAACTCAAAAAAGAGAAATCACATACAGCAGACAGCAAAATCTGAGCTGATCCTCTTGTGTCCACATTTTCTTTGGGATCGCACAGTACTTCAAGGGTTGAGGTCAGCTTTTCAAAATTGGACTTCACTGGTTTCACAGCGTCATAATGAGCACTCCATCTTCTCTGGGAAAGTCTTTTGACTGTCATACCTACATTCTCCATCAGCACTTCCCATCGATGAGTTGACTGAAAAGAGGGAATAGACTCTCCAAGGTTCCAAAAAAAGTCACACATGAAGAAACGCTTCCAAATGAGTGCACTCCGCAAAGGTTCAGAGAATGATTTGCACAAGGCACAAACAAAGCCTTGGGATTAATCTCTCTGATCTTTGACTGAACACCACCATGAATCCCAGCCATAGTTGCAGCGTTGTCATATCCTTGACTACGGCACAGGTTTATGTCCAGTCCATCTCTTTCCAGATGTCTCAGGATATCCCCTGTGAGCTCAGCAGTAGTCTTTCCGGCAATAGGGAAGAAGCCCAAGAATGATTCCTTTACTTCAACTTTGTCACATTCAATATGGACATATCTGACATATCTGACGTATCAAATATTTAATTTTTCGTTTGTAAATTTTGTATTGCCAGTAAAAATAAAAAATTATTTTATAGTGGAAATTAACATAAGCTGTTGTAATAGTTTGAACATTTTTAAAAAAAATTTCTTACTTTGGCGAATTTTTCATTTGGTTTGAAAACTTTTACTGGTATTTCAACTCTCCCGATGGCACCCCCCCTCCTGGCTGTCACCCGGGGCGGACCGCCCCCTCGCACCCCCCTTAGTACGCCACTGCCCAATAGTGCCCTATACATGTGAACGCCTAAACGGTGTACACACACGCCCATATGGGGTTGCCTCGTTTTCCACGCCAACTCAGGAAAGGACCGGACTAGACTAAAGTCAGTCAGTCACTCAGTTCGCTACCGAGTTTCCCACCACACGTAATTTGTAGCAACGGCCTGATAGAGGCCCAAAAGTTAATAAGGAAGTATCTCAAGCGGGAGAATAATAATTAAGACTACTTTTCGAGTAAGAATTCAAGACAGTTTCTATGCTTAATTGAATATTGTATTTGTAAGTTACATTGCTTAGATTGTTGACATAAGGAATTGAATAGTAATAAATAGAATTAAGTGACGATATTTATTCCCATCTCTCTCTGAGTACCATAGCGGTATTATAGACTCAGGTCACAGCCGAATGAGTACAGGTAGACTTAAGCCTAAATCTGCGAGCCTACTATATAGCCTAAATAGGTAACACTTCGAAGGCTTAAGAAAATACGAGTAGGAATTAAGCCAAACCATAACCTCTAGTAGACATTCCTGAAAATAAGAGGTTATAATAATAATTAGTGAAAGGTAACGAAAGTGCCTCCTTTCACACACACACAAATATATATGGTGTCTCTCTCTCTCTCTCTCTCTCTCTCTCTCTCTCTCTCTCTCTCTATATATATATATATATATATATATATATATATATACTGTACAGGGTGTACATAAAGTCAGGATCTATTTTTGTGAAGCACTTGGAAATTATATGGAATTCAATCATAAAATGATAAAGTGGTAACATTTATTAAATAATTAAGAGTAGGATTTGACGTGACGCCCATCAGTATCCCTGCACAGCTCAAATCGTTCCGCAGCATTTCTAAACACATTCTGGAGCATTTGCGGGGTTATGTTATCTGCAGCAGTTCGTATACGTGTACGTAAGTTTTCAAGACTCGTAATCTTCGTCTGATAGACGTGCGATTTGATAAAGTCCCATGCAAAGAAATCTAAAGGGGTTAAATCTGGTGATCTCGCTGGCCAAGGTCTTTGGTTGCTTCCGCGTCCGATCCAGCGATTTGGAAAACGTCCATTTAGATAATCCTGAACAATTTTGGCATAGTGACAAGGAGCACCATCATGTTGATAGATGACGGGGATAGGATTGTTAGTACCGTCGTCTATCAACATGATGGTGCTCCTTGTCACTATGCCAAAATTGTTCAGGATTATCTAAATGGACGTTTTCCAAATCGCTGGATCGGACGCGGAAGCAACAGACCTTGGCCAGCGAGATCACCAGATTTAACCCCTTTAGATTTCTTTGCATGGGGCTTTATCAAATCGCACGTCTATCAGACGAAGATTACGAGTCTTGAAAACTTACGTACACGTATACGAACTGCTGCAGATAACATAACCCCGCAAATGCTCCAGAATGTGTTTAGAAATGCTGCGGAACGATTTGAGCTGGGCAGGGACACTGATGGGCGTCACGTCGAATCCTACTCTTAATTATTTAATAAATGTTACCACTTTATCATTGAATTCCATATAATTTCCAAGTGCTTCACAAAAATAGATCCTGACTTTATGTACACCCTGTATATGCACCAGCCAGATGATCAGGATGTGTGTGTGTGTGTGTGTGTGTGTGTGTGTGTGTGTGTGTGTTTCATTAAGTTAAAGTTAGCCATTCAGGTGGCTTTTGAGGCCTTATACCGTTTATGGAAAACTGGTACGTGTGGGTAGTTGGAAGGTAACGAAAATGGTCCACTGAGTAGGTAGGTAGTTAATCTAACAATTATTAAACTCCTTTTATGTCAATAACTGGGTGGATGAAACCAATTGGTTGCTCACCAGAGTTATTCTCCACACTAGTATTTATATACTGTGTAGAGCGTGCTCGGTAGTAGACATACACTACCGATCAACCAACAAACAAAAAAGCGCTGGTGGAAAAAAGCCGGGGGACAGGGGACTTGAAGGAAGAACGGCATGGCGAACGAAGGGGATTGAAAACAAAAAAAGATCTCCACCAGCAAGTACGCTCTCAAAAATTAAGCAACTAGAAGAAAGACTCCAAGAAGAAATCAGGACTTATCTAATAACACTCAGTAAGTGAACAATTGTATTTCTAAACCCTAGTTTAGTAATAACATATAAACTAGGTCCAGTTAAATTAGGCCTACATTGTGGTCTAAGACCTAGCATCAACTCATAGCTTAACAAAGACGAAGGTAAATTACCCTAACTTAATTTGGTGTGGAATCCTACTGTGGAACTCAATTTACTCTGCCCGCGTGGACCATTTCCGGAATCGCTAGGCTGACCCCCTACAAGGCTAGGCTTAACCTACTCTACAGTTAGACTGGAGATATTAGGGGTGGGTTAATTGGGGACCAATTCATACAGAGCATTTTTCACACCGTTGAAAGTAACGTGATTGGCTGAAAAACTTCTGTGTTCCTTTAAGTTGTGCATGGAAGGTTGTATTAAGCATAACTCTCGAAGTTTATATATCTGAGTGTATAATTGAGGAGTATTTGGTGAGTAATTTATTTTGAAGTCTTAAAACTCAACTTCATACTATTATTCTGCACTGTTATAAGAGACGGATAAACGAAAATAAACAAACAAACAAAAGCGCCCGAAAGCGCGCGCTCACGGGAACAGACAAAACGTTCAGAGTCGTTCAGCGAAGATTATTATTATTATTATTATTATTATTATTATTATTATGCATTACTTTTATTATTATTGTAGTATAAACTTCGAAATTTTTTAAAAAGCTATTATTATTATTATTAGTAGTAGTAGTAGTAGTATTTATGTATTATTTTATTATTATTTTTACGCGCCTACGTCGGTATTGCGGGTCGTCCCTGAACTGTATATTTATATTTATCATATAATTTGATTTTATAAAGATCACATATACTGTAGTCTCTTTCCAAAACAGCTTTACCACCACCTTTGCCTTTCTTCCCATTTCATTGACATCCCTGGTGAACTATCTTACAACTTCTCTTTCCTGAATGACCTAGAGCAGATTGTACAGCACCCAGTAGTGTAGTCCGGGGGTAACGCAAGGTAACGGCGTTACCCCACTGGTTTTATTTTACTTTTAGCGTTACCCTACTGGTTTTATTTTACTTTATATTTTTTATATTTTTTGCTGTTTCTACTAAACATTTTTGTAATACATACTCTTTCTAACTATATTTCTTTCCTAACCCCTTCAATTTCAACGTGTTTTTGGGAATGTACATAAAATGTAAAAACGCTGTAGAATTTTATAGAAACGCTTTATAAGAAAAATTGTTGTTGCGTTACCCCACTGAAGAAATTACGACTACACCACTGACAGCACCCTACTCGTATCCCCGATCGCCTTGGAAGTAGGCCGAACATTCTGGACTTATTTCTAAGAACGCATCCTTCTTCTTACTCTGTCCAACTTTTTCTCCGCTATACACCATACAACCTTTCCTCGACTGTTAACATTCTTGATATTTCCTTTTCTCGTGATCTTTCCAAGAAAGATCACTTATACTCTCTCTCTTAAAGAGCTTCTAAGGGGTTAGGTGTGCTCTGCTGGCTACACAGTCTCTTCACCACAACTCAGTTGCTGTCTCTGTACAGGGGTCTTCTTCGACCCTGTATGGAGTATGCTTCTCATGTGTTGGGTGGCTCAACCCACATAGCCGTACTTGAGCTGGTGGAATCAGAGGCTTTCATCAGTTCCCTCCCTCTTACTGACTGTCTTCAATCCCTCTCTTTACTATCGATAATTATAACACACACTACTGTTCTGGACTCTCTTTTTTATGCAGGAAGGAGAGGCCACAGGCAATGCCCGTAAAACCGCCCTTCCCCCCCCCCATAGAAGAAGAAGAGAGCCAAAAATCAAGGTCTAAGGTTATTCAGATGCATGGACACTGCATTTCAAAGACTGCAAGTCATAGACAGGGTGAAAGATGGATTGAGGAAGATTGTTTCAGAGTTGACCGATTGAATAGATGAAAGATTGAAAATACCGAGTAACCTTTGAGTTATACAGTTGGACAGAAAAGGAATGAGAATATGTCGAAAGCCTGGTGCTGCGTGCTCTCCTTAAAGGAGAAGGCATGCAGTTAGAGTTCAGAGAAGCAGTGTCCGTTATAATAGTGATAATAAAGACAGAGTGAGGCAACACTGCGGCGATGAGAGAGGAATTGAAGACAGTAAGAGGCTGGGAATTGATGAAACGAAAAGCCTTTGATTCCACCCTATCAAGTACGGCTGTGTGGGTTGAGCCACCCCATACATGAGAAACGTACACCATACAGGGGCGGACAAGACCCCTACAGAGACAGCAACTGAGCAGGCATGTAGAAACTGCGGAGCCGGTACAGCACAGCTAACCTCTTATAAGCTCTTTAAGAGAGAGAGAGAGTATAAGTGATCTTACCTGGAAAGATCACAAGAAAAGGAAATACGAAGAATGTTAACAGTAGAGGAAAGGTTGTGTGGTGTATAACGGAATAAAAAGTTGACAG
Organism: Bathynomus jamesi; assembly: GCA_023014485.1. Lineage (NCBI taxonomy): Eukaryota > Metazoa > Arthropoda > Malacostraca > Isopoda > Cirolanidae > Bathynomus > Bathynomus jamesi. The sequence continues at coordinate 183,440 of JAJOZX010004505.1, forward strand.
AGTAAGAAGAAAGAAGAGTTCTTAGAAATAAGTCCAGAATGTTGGGCCTATTGCCAAGGCGATCGGGGATATGAATAGAGGTACTGTACAATCTACTCTAAGTCATTCAGGATAGAAAAGTTGTAAGATAGTTCACTAGGGATGTCAATGAAATGGGAAGAAATGCAAAGGTGGTGGGGAAGCTGTTTTGGAAAGAGAATATGTGATCTTTACAGGAAAATTTACGAGAAATGGAAAGGCCAAGAATGTTAAGAGAAGAGGAAGGATTGAGTTGTTTATTGTTGGAGGTAAGGGGATAGTCGTGGTGGAGATTGTGGCAAATAGACAGATGGAGGAACTGAGTTTTTGAGGCATTAAACGCCACAAGGTTTTCTCTCCCCAAATCAGAGGTCAGGTGTACCATAGCCGTCCTACGCGAAGCATGGAGTGACTGTTGAGAGGGTTGCTTTGTGAAGCGGGTGGAGAAGTGAAGAGTGGAATCATCGGCAAAGGAGTGAATAGGACAGGAAGTGCAAATTAAAAGAGCATTAATAACTAAAAGGAAAAGGATGGGAAGCATGACAGAACCGTGAGGAACACCACTGTTAATAGCTTTAGATTAGAAGAACAGTGGCCATCTACAACTGCAGCTATAGGTCGGTCAGAAAGGAAATTAGAGATGAAGGCACAGATAGAAGGATAGAAACCGAAGAAGGGCAGTTTCGAAATTAAAGATTTGTGCCAGACTCTATCAAAAGCTTTTGATATGTCTAGCGCAATAACAAAAGTTTCACCGAAATCCCGAAAGGAGGATGACCAAGAGTCAGGAAGATATGCAAGAAGATCGACAGTAGAGCGTCCCTTGTGGAACCCATACTGACGATCTGAAAGAAGATTGTGAGAAGTGTTTAAGAATCTTCCTATTAATAATAGTTAAAAAACTTTAGAAAGGCAAGAAATCAAAATAATTGGACGATAGTTGGAGGGTTTAGAACGGTCACCCTTCTTTGAGACAGGCTGAATGAAAGCGAATTTCCAACAGGAAGGAAAAGTATCAGATGAAAAACAAAAACGAAAAGGTTTACCGGGGCAGGGTGTCAGCACAGAAGCACAATTTTTGAGAACAACAGGAGGAACGCCTTCCTAGAGTTGAGTTCAGACAGGGCAGAAAGAACATCTTTAGAAGAGATTCTAATTTCAGACATGATAAAGCCAGAGGGAGGAGATGGAGGAATAACACCGGAATCGTCATGGTTGAGTTGGAGGCGAAAGTTTGAGCGAAGAGCTTTGATTTGTCAGGAGAAGAGACGGCAACTGAGCCGTCGGAATGGAAAAGAGGAGGGGAAGAAGAGGAAGTAAAGTTGTTGGAGAGGGTCTTAGCTAGATTCAAGAAAGAGTGAGAAGAATTGGAATTTCTTGTTAACCTTGTTCGGGTTCCGTGCGTCGGTCTTTCTTCACACGAAGGTCAAGCTGGTGGCCCCGCCTCTAGTCCTGGCTTGGTGGAGTAGCGAGTTGCTTTCTTGCGCTCTCCACCGTACATAGCCAGGTACACCTGGCTCATCTGGTACCGTCCTGAGCCAGGCATCTAGTCTTCTCTTGAAGACTTCAACTTTGACCCCTGTAATGTTTCTGAGGTCCTTTGGAAGCTGGTTGAAAATTCTTGGTACCCTGATAACCAAGCTATTTTCCTTCAGAGTTGTGGAGGTCCCTTGTCGGACCTTTAATTTGGGAACACTACACATTCTTCCTTTCCTATTTTCCAGCGTTGTTTGGATGGTAATTGGGTTTAGTTTGAGGTTTGGTATCAGTTTTTCGATCATTTACCATATGTAGATTATGGGATGGTAGTTGAGTTCTTTACAGCCCTCTCTCTCTCTCTCTCTCCTGGGGTGGTTGTTCGAGAAGCTAGCAGCTAGCTGTGACAATGTGTAGGAATTTTTCCCTGGCACCCTGCGATTGGTACCTCCTCGGTATGGGCCGCAAGGCCTTTTGAGGTACTTCTTGTCTTTGTAACGCCTTGTAACTCTCTCTCTCTCTCTCTCTCTCTCTCGTGGGATAGGAGAGTAGTCCGGTAAATGGCAAATGCCGTTTAACTTGGGTAAATGCAAGGTCATGCACATTGGTTACGCCAATCCTAAGTCGGACTACTCCATGTTGGGGAGTAATATTGAGGCCACTGATCTGGAAAAGGACTTGGGTGTGCTAATTAGCAGCGACCTTAAGTTTATCAAATAGTGCGTAGACGTGGAAAAGAAAGCCCAGAAGCTGTTGGGTTATATCAGAAGGCAATTTCGATTTCAGAACAAGAAGAGTGTGCTCTCTCTGTACAATTCCCTGGTTCGGCCGCACCTGGAGTACGTTGTACAGTTCTGGTAGCCAACCCTCAAGAAAGATATTGACAGACTGGAGCGAGTCCAGGCGAGGGCCACAAAGTTAATCCCTTCAGTTAGGCATATGGGCTACAATCGACGCTTACACGTCCTGAATTTGTTTTCGCTGGAAACTCGGAGGCTGCGCGGTCAACTCTTACGCGGGTTCGACAATGTCGACTTTAGAAGCATGTTTAGTTTAAATGATAACTCAGCTCGTAGCAATGGTTGGAAGTGGGATTTGAAGCGGTTTAGCACTAGTGTGTGTGGGAATTACTTTACCTATAAGATCTGTGACACGTGGAACAGGCTACCTTCAGAAGTTGTCAACAGGTCCTCTGTGGATCAGTTCAAGAAAAGGTTAGATCGAATCTTGCACACTGTTTGAGGATGTGTGTTAGTCGTCTGGGGTGGATATTCAAGAAGGATAGAAACCGAAGAAGGGCAGTTTCGAAATTAAAGATTTGTGCCACACTCTATCAAAAGCTTTTGATATGCCTAGCGCAATAACAAAAGTTTCACCGAAATCCCGAAAGGAGGATGACCAAGAGTCAGGAAGATATGCAAGAAGATCGACAGTAGAGCGTCCCTTGTGGAACCCATACTGACGAACCCGTTGCCACAAGGCCTTTTGAAGTACTTCTTTTCCTTGTAACTCTCTCTCTCTCTCTCTCTCTCTCTCTCTCTCTCTCTCTCTCTCTCTCTCTCTCTCTCTCTTCTCTCATTCTACCGTATGACGGAGTCTTCTTTAAATTATATTCCGTTTGAGTTTAGATACAAATTTTTCCGTGTTCAGTCTACAGACATAGGGCCTACAGTATATAAAAATTATTATTCTAAACAAAATACAGGCCTGTATTCGGACGGTTTGCGATTGCGGATACTTGTAGTTTTTCGTCCAGTTTGTGTAGAGTAAATCTAAGGTAGTACGAGTGTGATTGATTGATATAAGTAAATATGTGATGCCTTGGGGAGGAAACACAAACTTGTGGGACATCTTGCTCCGGAAGAATCATGCACTAAGGCTGATAATAACTGAGGGTGTCTGCAATACAAACTAACGAAAATTGCAATCAATTGAATACGGATATGGATGTTCTTTAGACTACTCTAGACTAACACAGAGCCTCGTCAGTACTTTGACCCCCTATTTGTTTGGCAATGCTGGTGTGAGCTACTCGTACCCTGAAATGGACGTATGGGGAAATGGTGCTCTGTGTAAAAGATATTTGATTCTTCATACACTTAAACTATGAATGCTTCGGCGACTGTTATTATTGTTATACTGTATATATATATATATATATATATATATATATATATATATATATATAAATAATGCAAACCCACAAGGAAAAAGAAAAATGATTCGAAGGCTTTTCGTGATGAGGTGTACTTCTGAATACACGAAAGGCCTTGGAATCATTTTTCTTTTTCCTTGTGGATTTGCATCATTCATTCATTTCACGTGTTTAATTGTGAAATTCATCGCATATACAGGGTGTCCCATAAGTCTGAACCATAGGGTAAAATAAGTAATTCATGTTTTTCCGTTTATGCAAGTGCCCATGATGTCTTTGAGTAAGGAAGAACGCATCCAGGTAATTCTGCTCGTAGGAAGTCGGAGTCAGAGGGAGGTCGCTGCGGAATTTAACAGATTGCATCCGGACCGCGCGCCGATAACACACATCTGTGTCGGCAAACTTGTAGCAA
>JAJOZX010004505.1:192500-387500 GCA_023014485.1 Bathynomus jamesi
GCAACGGGGATTAATTTGGAGGCCCCATACATCCTTGTTAAACGAAATTAGGTAAAACGTTTGAATGCTTATGTCCACATTGCTTCAACTAAGCCCCCTGGCCCCTCCTCTGGCTCCGCCTATGAGTTAAGATTTGGTTAAATTAAGTTAGACTAGATTAGCGAGTACCTCACTGTTTAATGACAACAGAAAAAAAGAAAACAGAATTTGTGTACACTTGAAACTCGGCGTTTGAGAGGCGAATTAATTCAGGTGTTCAAAATTTTAAATCGTTTTGATAACGAAAATTATGATAAATTTTTGGACCTGAGTAGTATGACTGAAAAAAAGCCGAGTGCAATTGCAATGCATGTTGATCAATATTGTAAGGGGGTAGGAGAGTTGTCACCCGTGGGGGAGGGAGTTGGCACCGGTGGGAGAGGGGGATTGGTACCCATGAGGACCAAGACCTCCCCCAAAAAGGGGTAACCTAACCCGTCCTGACCTAGGAAGGTAGCCTAAGAGAGAGGAGAGAGGAGATCTTTTCGCTGGCATGTCTCGTCGCATACTGAAGTTCTTGACTTCTTCAGCTGGCTTAGGTGTAATTGGCTTAGAAGGCTTAATCAGCCAATTTGCTTGTTTAGAAGACAATATATACATATATTATATATATATATATCCGAGTTAAATGCCATTCATAAGAATAGTTGCCCGATTGCCCTATTTATTTAATGTGTAATATATGTATGTAGGTGTGTATGTAGACGTGGGGGAGGGAGTTGGCACCGGTGGGAGAGGGGGATTGGCACCAAACGATCTTATTTTAGGGTAACTTAATCATTTTTTCGTCTTTTACCCCCCATTAAAGAAGAATTATTTAAATCAAGTTTCTGGCTTAATATATCCAAATTTATCATTAAATTAATATTTCTTATAATATAATTTAATTGTTAAACCAGGTTTTAGTTTTAGTGGTAAATTATTCATTTTTCACCTTTTCACCATGCATTCTACCTTATCCCCAATTATTACTATTACTAATATATGGAGGCCCAATAAACTTTTTCATTTTCATACAAAAGTGATTCTTACGTATATATATATATATAATATATATATATATATATATATATATATATATATGGGAATGAACTCAGAATGGTTCCCTGAGGTTTTTTATGATACACAGACCGTGCATGGAACAAGGAACTCTTCTAGGAAAATTAAATCCACTGTAGTTCGAATAAGTAATGGTAAATGACAAATACTATAGTTTCAGGTTTGAGGTTTGAGGGTTAAGTTTTAGTTTTTGGCTAAAAATATAATAGTTACCCCTTTTTCTTTGATGTATTGATGTACTCAATCTGACGTGCAAGCAGCGAGTCTTTGGCTTATATTAAGGTTCTAAATGTAGCTGGGCTAGGCTGCTTTAAACCCTAGATCCTGTCCCAAAGCTGGATCCTATCTGCTTTGCTGATAGCTGGTGAGGGAAGCTATATTTTTGGGACCTCTTTGTGAATGACCCGTGGCCCACGCCGGGATAGCATCATGAAAAAGAAAAAACTATAGTATTTGTCATTTACCATTACTTATTCGAACTATAGTGGATTTAATTTTCCAAGAAGAGTTCCTTGTTCCATGCACGGTCTGTGTGTATCATATATATATTATATATATATATATATATATATATATATATATATATATATATATATACAGCCACCAGCTTTCGAGGAGGGTCCACCAGCTTGACCTCCGTGTGAAGATAGACCAACGCACGAAACAACATAAGGTTCATAAGGTAAGGTGTGTATATATATATATATATATATATATATATATCAGTGGCGTGCATTCAGGTTAAGCTAGGCAAGCGCCGCTTACCCTAATAAAAATCTTATTAAAGTTATTAAAGAGAGTGCCGTATTTTTCAGAATAGTCTACAGTATATACCCACTAGCCAGTTATGAAGTTTATCATTAGCTACTATAATTACTATAATTATATGATATGTACATTGTACATATAGTGCGTGTGCTCACACGCAATACCGCTTACCTTGTAGACATACCCACCGCACGCCACTGATATATATATATATATATATATATATGAAGTTCTTCCAAGGTGAAAACCTCTGCTTGTATATCCACTTTGACATTACTGCATTATTTTTAATATAATTCAAAACCAGTTTTAGGGTCATATTAAATCTTACTGTTGAAGATACAAGTAATGATGAAAAAATAATTAATTTACCAAAATGTATACATATTTTTTACTTCAACATGCATTACCCGTGACTGAAATGCATAACATTATTTTCTATGTTTTATACCCAGTTGCCATTTATATACGTCTATGCTAAAAAATCCATTCTTTTGGGCACAGAGAAAACTGTATAACGGACTTAGCAGGGCGAGTAACTTATTTATTTATTTTCACCTTTCACCATGCTTTCCACCATATACCCAATTATTATTATTTCTAACATTTGTCATATGTAGTATTGGGCCCAGTAAACTTTTTCATTTTCATATAAAAGTGATTCTCCGCCTACTAAAACCATTTCTTCATGATTTTATCTGAAGTTATGTACAGTGCTTACAAGAAGTCTCACGCTTCTGTCTCGTCCCAAGCTAGTCTGTTAGGTATAAAATGGGCGGTCCTTATGGCAGCGGAGGTGTGTTCGGATTGGTGCACATAACTGCTCTAACACAATCAATGACGTCCATTATTACGTCACTTCTGTTACATTTTAGTGTTTAAAATACAAATGATGAAGAAGCAGAATGGAGCAAGTTTCGGGATGTTGGGATGGTTATGGAGCAATCCTAGTCACCATAATATTAGCTGGGCATTACATTATACCGTCTCAATATATACTGTAGAGTGTAGACCATAGAGAACGACTAATTCGGCAAATATCCCAAATCATGGCATGATACCTAAGCTATTTTGACGCAGGTCTAAATTATTTGCTCAAATGCAATTACTGATATTAAGTAATTGTTGGGAATTGTTGTCAATATTGTTGTTTGTGATATATATCCTACGTGAAGAATCTAATGACCAAATTCCTCAGTGAACCTCTCACGCGCTCGCATTTCGAGGAAGTCACGGTCGTCTCACTAATAGATAGTTTATCCATTGTTTTAAGTGGTAACCTATTAAGCGAACTATGTTAAACCTATTCCATCTTATGAAAGTCATTAGTCTAAAGCAAGACTGGTGGGCCGTGAATCAGAGAAATTTGCATTTGATTTGTTCATCGTAATTATTACGTAATATAGTATACTGTATATAGTAGTATATAAGAGTTTATTGGTAGCATATCATATGACAATTCCCATAAACATGTGATGACCTCGATGTTGCCAGTTTTTATTTTTTTCCTGAAACTATTACCTTCTCATAGTTTGTTTCAACAATGCATATATTATCATCTCCACGAGCATAGACATTGCAAGAAAAGATTCTAACTAAGGATAAGTAAAGTTCTTTCATGGTCATAGTATATACTTTTATAGATGTCAAACATAAAAATATAATAAAATTCTATATTAACATAAATATATATTCGATACACATTTACGTCATGGCTTAAACATCAGTATTTCGTATAGCTTCCTCCAGCATCAATAATTTCTTGCAATCGTTGCGGCATAGAAGAGGCCAGATTGTAGGGAATGTTTGGTGTTCGGCGTAAGCTCTCCCAACTATTCCTCGTGTGAGCTAAATGTGCTTCAAATGTTCTTTCATTGCGTTGCTCCCATTCGTTAATCATTATTGCCCAAAGGTTTTCAATCGGATTCAAATCAGGAGAACGTGGTGGCAGAATTAGATTAATAATCTCTGGGTGATCTTCGTACCACGCTCTCACAACGTTACTCCTATGAATGGGACTGTTATCTTCCATTAAGTAAAATGGTTCCGGTGCTGGAACCAGATACGCACGAACACTGGGTAGCAGCACCTCTTCCAGTATCTGGCAATATTGCTGTCCAGTAAAGCGTCAATCTACTTGAGTCAATTCTCCGACACCATAGCCAGACATCCAGCCTCACACACACCGAGATTGATGTGACCACTACGTTTGCTCGGGAAAACATTTCCTTCTTCATAGTGTTTTCCGCGCTGCCTCCAACAATGCAGGGAACCATGCCTATCTGTTGAAAATGTTATTTCGTCACAGTACACAACTTTTCTCCAGAATTCTTCCTCCTGCGGCAAGTATTGCAAGGCAAATCCCATCCGCGCCTCTTTATGCTCAATCGTCAATGCAGGTTTTATAGCTGGACGGCGAGAAAAATACCCTGCCTCGTGAAGTCTGTTGTTCACTGTATTTGCGCTACAACGAAGGTTCAGGTGTCTGTAAATATGCGTCGCTGGAACAAACGGATGCTCTCTGGCATGACTAACAATCGCAGCATCTTCCTCTTGAGATGTTGAACGCGGAGGACCAGACCTCGGCAAAGTAGCGATTGAGTTTTCTGCTTCATACCGATGAATCCACCGTTCCACAGTGCTTCGATGAACGTCTAGTCGTCTTGATATTTCTCTTATTGGCACACCATATTCATGCAATGTCACCATTGCTCCCCGCATTGCCTGGGTCGTCTCGTGGTGCACAGACGGCCTTTCCAGCTTTGTGTAAATGGCTTATGTGAAGCGTGCTGGAACGATAAAGGAAATGAGGATGCCATGCACCCCTTCTGAAATTGATTTCGGTTGTGAAGGGTACCAACCCTTCGAATGGTAATAATAATCAGCCAATTTCCTATTTTGTTGAACATATGCATAAAAAATTCGTCTTAAAAGCCAAGGATCCAAAGATTGTCTGCAATAGTTTATATCCCAACTGAAAATAGTCAGCCATCAACAGTATAATCATATTTTATTTCCATAACTACTCATGACTACTCTGTCATAGTAAATAACCTTATTATGACTTAGGTAGTAGTGGTAATTCTGAGTGGCGGCCTCTAGCCACATACGTTAAACCTATCAGTGCGTCTAAGACCAGACTCTTCTGTTTCTGTCAATTCATTGTTAGTTTAAGGTATTTTGCTCGTTGTCTTTCTAGGTCTAGGGCATTAAAATAAATATTTGAGTTTGTGTTTAGCATTTCCTCCTCCCTTCGTAATTCCCCACCCAACCTCGTTTCCTTCGACATAGCAACGCTCATCTCCATCCTCATTCCACTTCCTTCATTAAACCTATTACACTGGTCTGCGTTTGAAAATATTTTTCCTGAGGTGAAGGTTTTTTTAGTTGTTCTTTTATATTTTTGCATGCTGAATTCAAAAATGTAACTCATTTTGCTCAATCAGGTCAGGTTTTTATGCTATCTCAATTTTTAAAAATAGATAATTCGAAAATAATCGTTATGAAATTAGCAAGTTTATTTTTTTTAAACGGACTTAAATTGACAGAAAATGTACAAAGTAAGTTATATAAAAATGGTACACGAGTACAGTTAATGTGGACGAAAGGGCTTTCTCAAAGACTTTCGTTTGTGTTCCACAGCTGGAACGTCTCTCTTGAGGCACCAGCAGTAGTCCGCGAGCATGTTCACATCCCAGCGGCACTGGTACCTCTCTTCCATCACTCGAATATCCTGGTGGAAGCGCTCTCCTTGCTCCTCGCTGACATCACCACAGTTGTCCGGAAAGTAGTCTACATGCGAGCTGAGAAAATGCATCTTTATGGACATACGTGCACCAAGAGCCTGGAAGCTCTGCAGGAGCTCCTCGACAACACGTTCGTACTATGGACTTCAGTGGTTGCCCAGAAAATTCGTGACAATGGACTTGAATGCGAGCCAGGCATTGATCTCATTGTCCTCCAGACTTTCGTCGAATTGAGCATCTTTCATTAGCTCCCTGATCTGAGGGCCGTCAAAAATACCTGCTTTCAGTTTGCCCTCACTGACGCGTGGAAATTTCTGATTCAGGAAAGCGAAAGCTCGGCTTTCTTTGTTGAGTGCTCTGACGAAATTCTTCATAAGTCCGAGCTTGATGTGCAGCGGCGGAAGTAGAATCATCTGCGGATTCACGAGAGCGTGTGACAGAACGTTGTGCGAACCTGGTTCCAGGACACATCTTGCTGGCCAGTCGCGTTGTACGTAGTGTTGCTTGTCTGCTCGGCTGTTCCACAGACAGAGAAAACAGGGGTATTTGGTGTAGCCGCCTTGTAGACCCAGCACTAGGGCTATAACCTACAAAATATATATATATATATATATATATATATATATATATATATATATATATATATATATATATATATATATCAGGGCCTAAATATATATATATATATATATATCAGGGCCTAAATATATATATATATATATATATCAGGGCCTAAATATATATATACATATATATATTATATATATATACAGGGTGGGCGGAAAGTAGCTCCCTATTTTGGATTGGTAAAAAAACACGTATATTATCCATTTATTTCAGAAGAAATAATATGAAAAGGTAGGCATACATGGTAGGTTTTCTCTAAAATTCAATGTGGGCTCCAACTCTTTCCACCAGCTTCTGGAGCCGCCCAGGAATGGCGTCCACTGACTTTAGCAGGAACTCCGGCGGGATGGAGGACATGACTTCCCGAATTCGGTCCTCCAGTTCTTCCAATGTCCTCGGTTTGGTGCGGTAGACTTCTTCCTTTACCCACCCCCAAAGAAAGAAGTCGCACGGCGGTGTCAAGTCGGGGCTCCTGGCTGGCCATTGATGTGGACCACGACGACCCATCCAACGCCCAGGGAAGTGGGCATCCAGCCACTCACGGACAACAAGAGCGAAGTGCGGAGGGGCGCCATCTTGCATAAATATCAGATCGTCGATGTTCTCCCATGTGCTGACAACCGGCCAGACCTCGTTTCGCAACATAGCAAGGTACCGCTCAGCATTCATGGTGTTGCGCAGAAGGAACGGGCCCACAACCTGATCTGAGGTCATACCACACCACACCGTTACACTGAACCGATTCTGCCGTTTTTCAGCGGTAACCGTGCGACTTCTTTCTTTGGGGGTGGGTAAAGGAAGAAGTCTACCGCACCAAACCGAGGACATTGGAAGAACTGGAGGACCGAATTCGGGAAGTCATGTCCTCCATCCCGCTGGAGTTCCTGCTAAAGTCAGTGGACGCCATTCCTGTGCGGCTCCAGAAGCTGGTGGAAAGAGTTGGAGCCCACATTGAATTTTAGAGAAAACCTACCATGTATGCCTACCTTTTCATATTATTTCTTCTGAAATAAATGGATAATATACGTATTTTTTTACCAATCCAAAATAGGGAGCTACCTTCCGCCCACCCTGTATATATATATATATCAGGGCCTAAATATATATATATATATATATATATATATATATATATATATATATATATATATATATTATTTTTTTTTGTAGACACGAACATACCTTTAGGTCTCCGCATATCATCCAATTGTGATGTTTGTACTTCAAAGCAGTTAGCAAAAGCTCCATGTTACTATAACTTTCAGTCATCTGCACCGAGTGACCCACCGGAACAGACGCGACCTTGTTACCATTGTAGAGTAGTACTCCTTTCAAGCTTCTGCTTGAGGAGTCGATGAAGAGCCGCCATTCTGTAGGGTCATACGCTAAACCCATAGCTGCAATGAGGCCGTTGACGTTGTTACAGTAAACCAGCGAAGCTTCTTCGTCCAACGTGAAATATTCTCGAAACTCTTCTTCGCGGCTGCGATACCAGAAGAATGTTGTTTCTGGAGCTAACAAACGATTTTCGCGAAGACGTGACCCTAGCAACTGAGCAGATTCTTTGGACAAGCACAAATCTCTTGTCAAATCGTTCAACTCAGCTTGGCTCAAGAGTTTGGATTGACTTGACTCGGCAGTAGGTTGGTATGTACCAGATATGTCACCGTCATCCATTTCTTCATCTGAGTCGGACGACGAATCAAAGTTGTCGGGCGGTGTTGGAATTGGAATTTCTGGTCCATGAGGCACTGGCTTTATGGCAGATGGCACGTCTGGATACTTTACGTGTTGCTTGTTTTTTCGATTTATGCCTAAAAGGAAACAGATAAAGACAGATAAAGATAAGATAAAGACATATCTCATATATTGTCAGGCATATTTTTGTAAGTATAAAATGAAATTCATACTAAATTCATACTAACTTACCTTGTAGGTTTGTCATACAGAAATAACAGTCAGTAGTATGATCTCTTCCTTCCCTCTCCACACCATTGGGACACCAAAAGGTAGACACTCTACCTTCTTGTGGCTCCAGCGCCGCAGACATTCAACGCACGTTTTGCAGCATATGTGAGGGGCAAAGGCTTTGTCCTGGTCACCAAGTTTAACTCCAAAGTAGGCGTGATAGTTTTTCTCACAAAATGTGTGATGTTTGACTGCCGGTCTGACATAGTGACTTTACCACAGATGTAGCAGAACCTGTTTGGGTCATTCTTGCACATTCTATTCATGCTGAAAAACAGTAATGACAATCGTAATTAGAAATAAGTTGTGTCTGTTTATTATATAGAGCTTGGCTAACACTTGGCTAAAATGTAAGTCTGTTTTAAAAAAAAAAACTTGCTCATTTCATAACGATTATCTAATTTTTTTAAAATTGAGATAGCATAAAAACCTGACCTGATTGAGCAAAATGAGTTACATTTTTGAATTTAGCATGCAAAACTTATAAAAGAACAACTAAAAAAACCTTGACCTCAAAAATGACGCAGACCAGTGTTATCGCTTTTACTGTCCCTTCCTTCCATCCTTCAATGCCAGCGTTCTTAAACCTAGCACATAAATTATATAATATGGAATCTAACACCTTAGATCTCTACGCATTCATGTTACTTGAAGACGCCTGTGTCTTAGGGGAATCTAAGCGTTGAGAGTGGGCTTGAGGGGTAGTCTATAGATTATTACAGATGACCTTGAACGCTCCAACAATTTAAAAATGATTATTTATTACGCACATCATATGGCATAATACACACATGAATTTAAGTATCTCTTACACTATAGGAATGGAATTGAATTCTACCAGAGTTAACAAGTCGCAAAATATAATAGATTAGTTTGTATTAAGAGGTCACTAAGAGAAAAGGATTTGGAGTAGAACGGAAGGCAGAGAGTATATTTCCTCGAGTTTCGGTTATTATTAACGTTATATGGATACATTGCCATGCGGTGTGATCAGAGAGTTACAAGGAGTTACAAGGAAAAGAAGTACCTGAAAAGGCCTTGCGGCCCATACCGAGGAGGTACCAATGGCAACGGGTGCCAGGGAAAATTTTGTAAAAGTTTATTTTTCTTTCAACTATCCTAGCAGTAGTAGAAAACTGGATAGAAAAGTAGAAGGCTCTCTCCCCACCCTCCACTCCCTCCCTGCCAGAGGCAGGTACGGAAAAAGGTTGAAGAAAATACCTTGACCCTGGAAAAGTAGCCAAGGAAATTTTACAGGAAAGTGGAGAATATATAAATAGCTCTATATTTAGCTTGCTCACAGAGACACCGTGCAAGCGAACTCCTGCAGAGTTTTCTTATGTTGTAGTCTTAAACTATGAGAGTATTCAGTACTTTGTCTAGCCTATTTTTAAACACATTTACACTTTGACTGGAAACAACCTCTGAGGGAAGTTGGTTCCAGATATTAACTATTTCATAGGAAAAGAAATTTCCGCAGACTGAGGTCCTAAATGTCTTTACACACTCAAATAGTGTGCAAGATTTGGTCTAACCTTTTCTTGAACTGATCCACAGAGGAACTGTTCACAACTTCCGAAGGTAACCTGTTCCATGTGTCACAGATCTTATACGTAAAGTAATTCCCACACACACTAGTCCTAAACCGTTTCAAATCCAACTTCAAACCATTGTTGCGAGTTGGGTTATCATTTAAACTAAACATACTTCTAAAATCGACATCGTTGAACCCGCGTAAGAGCTTGAATACCTCGATCAGTTGACCGCGCAGCCTCCGAGTTTCAAGCGAAAACAAGTTCAGGGCGCGTAACCGTCGATTGTAGCCCATATGCCTAACGGAAGGGATTAACTTTGTGGCCCTCGCCTGCACTCGCTCCAGCCTCTCAATATCTTTCCTGAGGGTGGGCGACCAGAACTGCACAGCATACTCCAGGTGCGGCCGAACAAGGGAATTGTACAGTGAGAGCACAATCTCCTTGTTCCGAAACTGAAATTGCCTCCTGATATAACCCAATAGTTTCTGGGCTTTCTTTTCCACCTCTACACACTGTTTCGTAAACTTAAGGTCGCTGCTAATTAGCACACCCAAGTCCTTTTCTAAATCAATCACCTCGATATTACTACCCAACATCGAGTAGTCCGACTTGGGATTGGCGTAGCCAATGTGCATCACTTTCCATTTACCCAAGTTAAACGGCATTTGCCATTTTTCGGACCACTCTCCTATCCTACCTAGGTCCGCACGCAGTTCCTCGATCGCTTCGGGCGTCCAAACATTGGCCACAAGCTTGCTGTCATCAGCGAATTTGGCGATCCGACTGACGATGCCACCGTCGATATCATTTATGTAAATGATAAACAACAGTGGCCCCAAAACGGAACCCTGAGGAACCCCACTAGTGACCGAGGCCCAACCCGAACTAGCCCCTTTAATTACCACCCTCTGCCGCCTATTCCTCAGCCAATTTTCAATCCACCTACCTATTTCCCCACCGATACCCAGCGCGCGCACTTTCGCCATTAGCCGGCGGTGACGTACCTTATCAAAGGCTTTCTGAAAGTCGAGATAAAGTATATCAATCGCCCTACTCTTATCGTACTCACTCAACATGACGTGGAAAAACTCGAGCAAGTTGGTGAGACACGACCTATGCCGTCTAAACCCATGTTGGGAGTCCCCAAGCAGCTTGTAGGAATCCAAATGGTCAACGATCCTATCAGCTATTATCCCTTCTAATAATTACCTACAACTGAAGTGAGACTAATGGGACGATAGTTCCCTGGACTTTCGTGATCCCCTTTCTTAAAGATAGGGGTCACGTTGGCTTCCCTCCAGTCACCAGGCACCTGGCCCATCTCCAACGATTTGTTGAAGACTGTAGCCAGGTGGGGAGCCACCTGGTCGCGCACTTCTCGCAACACTCTGGGGAGAAACTGGTCTGGCCCAGGAGCCTTAAACGCGCTCAGTTTGTCTATTCTATTGGCAACGACTGTCGCGGTACATCTAACACTATCCAGGCCAGCACCTTCGTGCCTCACGCCTGGCTCGGGGATGACGCCGGTATCCTCCCTGGTGAACACTCCCGCAAAGTACTCATTAAGCACATTAGCGATGTCCGCGTCGGAGGTCCGCAGAACGCCGCTTCCGTCCTTTAATGGTCCTATCATGCTTCTAATGGGCTTTCTACTATTAACATAACTGAAGAATTCCTTAGGGTTCCCTTTCCAGAGGCTTGCCACCCGTAGTTCTTCGTTACGTTTCGCAGAGAGACACAGACGCAGAGAGACACAGAGACACACACAGAGAGACATACAGAGACACACAGAGAGAGACAGAGAGACACGGAGACACACAGAGAGAAACAGAGACACACACAGACACACACAGAGAGACAGAGAGACACACAGAGAGACAGAGAGACAGAGAGACACACAGAGAGACAGAGAGACACACACAGAGAGAGAGACACAAACACAGAGACACACAGCGAGACAGAGACAGAGACACACACAGAGACACACACAGAGACAAACACAGAGACACACACAGAGAGACAGAGAGACACACAGAGAGACAGAGTTACAAGGAGTTACAAGGAAAAGAAGTATCTCGAAAGGCCTTGCGGCCCATACCGAGGAGGTACCAATGGCAACGGGTGCCAGTGAAAATTTTGTACACACTAAAATAGTGTGCAAGATTTGGTCTAACCTTTTCTTCAACTGATCCACAGAGGAACTGTTCACAACTTCTGAAGGTAACCTGTTCCACGTGTCACAGATCTTATACATAAAGTAATTCCCATACACAGTAGTCCTAAACCGTTTCAAATCCAACTTCCAACCATTGTTGCGAGTTGGGTTATCATTTAAACTAAACACGCTTCTAAAATCAACATCGTTGAACCCGCGTAAGAGCTTGAAAACCTCGATCAGTTGACCGCGCAGCCTCCGAGTTTCAAGCGAAAACAAGTTCAGGGCGCGTAACCGTCGATTGTAGCCCATATGCGTAACGGAAGGGATTAACTTTGTGGCCCTCGCCTGCACTCGCTCCAGCCTCTCAATATCTTTCCTGAGGGTGGGCGACCAGAACTGCACAGCATACTCCAGGTGCGGCCGAACCAGGGAATTGTACAGAGAGAGCACAATCTCCTTGTTCCGAAACTGAAATTGCCTCCTGATATAACCCAATAGTTTCTGGGCTTTCTTTTCCACCTCTACGCACTGTTTCGTAAACTTAAGGTCGCTGCTAATTAGCACACCCAAGTCCTTTTCTAAATCAGTCACCTCGATATTACTGCCCAACATCGAGTAGTCCGACTTGGGATTGGCGTAGCCAATGTGCATCACTTTGCATTTACCCAAGTTAAACGGCATTTGCCATTTTACGGACCACTCTCCTATCCTACCTACGTCCGCACGCAGTTCCTCGATCGCTTCGGGCGTCCTAACATTGGCCCGAAGCCTGGTGTCATCAGCGAATTTGGCGATCCGACTGACGATGCCACCGTCGATATCATTTATGTAAATGATAAACAACAGTGGCCCGAAAACGGAACCCTGAGGAACCCCACTAGTGACCGAGGCCCAACCCGAACTAGCCCCTTTAATTACAACCCTCTGCCGCCTATTCCTCAGCCAATTTTCAATCCACCTACCTATTTCCCCACCGATACCCAGCGCGCGCACTTTCGCCATTAGCCGGCGGTGAGGTACCTTATCAAAGGCTTTCTGAAAGGCGAGATAAAGTATATCAATCGCCATACTCTTATCATACTCACTCAACATGACGTGGAAAAACTCGAGCAAGTTGGTGAGACACGACCTATGCCGTCTAAACCCATGTTGGGTGTCCCCAAGCAGCTTGTAGGAATCCAAATGGTCAACGATCCTATCCGCTATTATCCACTCTAATAATTTACCTACAACTGAAGTGAGACTAATGAGACGATAGCTCCCTGGACTTTCGGGATCCCCTTTCTTAAAGATAGGGGTCACGTTGGCTTCCCTCCAGTCACCAGGCACCTGGCCCTTCTCCAACGATTTATCGAAGACTGTACCCAGGTGGGGAGCCACCTGGTCGCGCACCTCCCGCAACACTCTGGGGGAGAAACTGGTGTGGCCCAGGAGCCTTAAACGCGCCCAGTTTGTTTATTATATCGGCAACGATTGTCGCGGTACATCGAAAAGAGAGACACACAGAGAGACAGAGAGACAGAGACACACACAGAGAGACAGACACGCAGAGAGACACACAGAGACACACAGAGAGACAGACAGAGAGACAGACACACAGAGAGACACACAGAGACAGAGACAGAGAGAGACAAAGAGAGACAGAGAGAGAGACAGAGAGAGAGACACACACACAGAGAGACAGACAGACACACACACAGAGAGAGACAGAGAGACACACAGAGAGAGACACAGTTACAAGTAGTTACAAGGAAAAGAAGTACCTCAAAAGGCCTTGCGGCCCATACCGAGGAGGTACCAATGGCAACGGGTGCCAAGGAAAATTTTCTACACCCTCAAAGAGTGTGCAACATTTGGTCTAACTTTTGTTTGAACTGATCCACAGAGGAACTGTTCACAACTTCTGAAAGCAACCTGTTCCATGTGTCACAGATCTTATAAGTAAAGTAATTCCCACACACACTAGTCCTAAACCGTTTCAAATCCAACTTCCAACCATTGTTACGAGTTGGGTTATCATTTAAACTAAACATGCTACTAAAATCGACATCGTTGAACCCGCGTAAGAGCTTGAAAACCTCGATCAGTTGACCGCGCAGCCTCCGAGTTTCAAGCGAAAACAAGTTCAGGGCGCGTAACTGTCGATTCTAGCCAATATGCCTAACGGAAGGGATTAACTTTGTGGCCCTCGCCTGCACTCGCTCCAGCCTCTCAATATCTTTCCTGAGGGTGGGCGACCAGAACTGCACTGCATACTCCAGGTGCGGCCGAACCAGGGAATTGTACAGAGAGAGCACAATCTCCTTGTTCCGAAACTGAAATTGCCTCCTGATATAACCCAACAGCTTCTGGGCTCTCGTTTCCACCTCTACGCACTGTTTCGTAAACTTAAGGTCGCTGCTAATTAGCACACCAAAGTCCTTTTCCAAATCAGTCACCTCGATATTACTCCCCAACATCGAGTAGTCCGACTTGGGATTGGCGTAGCCAATGTGCATCACTTTGCATTTACCCAAGTTAAACGGCATTTGCCATTTTTCAGACCACTCTCCTATCCTACCTAAGTCCGCACGCAGTTGCTCGATCGCCTCCGGCGTCCCAACATTGGCCCCAAGCTTGGTGTCATCCGCGAATTTGGCGATCCGACTGACGATGCCACCGTCGATATCATTTATGTAAATGATAAACAACAGTGGCCCCAAAACGGAACACTGAGGAACCCAACTAGTGACCGAGGCCCAACCCGAACTAACCCCTTTAATTACAACCCTCTGCCGCCTATTCTTCAGCCAGTTTTCAATCTACCTACCTACTTCCCCACCGATACCCAGCGCGCGCACTTTCGCCATTAGCCGGCGGTGAGGTACCTTATCAGAGGCTTTCTCAAAGTCGAGATAAAGATATAAATCGCCATACTCTTATCATACTCACTCAACATGACGTGGAAAAACTCGAGCAAGTTGGTGAGACACGACCTATGCTGTCTAAACCCATGTTGGGAGTCCCCAAGCAGCTTGTAGGAATCCAAATGGTCAACGATCCTATCCGCTATTATCCCCTCTAATAATTTACCTACAACTGAAGTGAGACTAATGAGACGATAGTTCCCTGGACTTTCGTGATCCCCTTTCTTAAAGATAGGGGTCACGTTGGCTTCCCTCCAGTCGCCAGGTACCTGGCCCGTCTCCAACGATTTGTTGAAGACTGTAGCCAGGTGGGGAGCCACCTGGTCGCGCACCTCCCGCAACACTCTGGGGAGAAACTGGTCTGGCCCAGGAGCCTTAAACGCGCTCAGTTTGTCTATTCTATCTGCAACGACTGTCGCGGTACATCGAACACTATCCAGGCCAGCACCTTCGTGCCTGATGCCTGGCTCGGTGATGATGCGGGTGTCCTCCCTGGTGAACACTCCCGCAAAGTACTCATTAAGCACATTGGCGATGTCCGCGTCGGAGGTCCGCAGAACGCCGCTTCTAATGGGCTTTCTACTATTAACATAACTGAAGAACTCCTTAGGGTTCCCCTTGCAGAGGCTTGCCACCCGTAGGTCTTCGTTACGTTTCGCTAGTCTAACCTTCGCCTTCACTTCCCTACACAGGCCGACATACGCTTCAGTGTTCTCATGGGAACGATTGGCCTTCGCCCTCCTATACGCTACTTTCCTATTTCGGATAGCCGAAGCGATGTCACGATTGAACCACTTAGGCTGCGTTGAAGCAGGGGTGACCGGTTTTGAGGGTATGGCAGCAGACTGCAGCACCATAAACTCGTCCTGGAATGCACTCCACACTCGCTCAACATCGCCGCCGCCCTCTAACCCCATCTCACCTCCGCTATCCCAGAGGCTAACAAAGTCCGCCCGCCGGAGATCGAGCTCACTGCCTCTCGAGTTACTACGCTTCACCCGAGGGACGCACACACGGAACCTAATCAGACCGTGATCACTCCCGCCCAACGATTCGTCAACGGTGAGGCCAGTGACGAGGTTGTCTTCGGTCCTGAATACTAAGTCTAGAACGCTTTCGCCTCGTGTAGGTTCATTGACCCACTGAGTGAGGAAGTTCTCATCAGCAAAGTCAACTAGCCTCCTCCCTTCAGCATCAGCAGTCCTGTCTTCCCACTTTATGCCGCGACAGTTGAAGTCTCCTAAAACTACACACACCCTATCCCCTAGCAGGCTACGGAGTTCGGTGTACAGGGCTGTATCCTCCTCGAGGAGGAGATGCGGAGGTCTGTACACCAAGATTAACCTATAGTTCGTCCCTCCCACGTTCATATCGACGCCAAGCAGCTCCCGTTCCGACCGGAACTGGCAGTCAACCGGACTCAACTTGTCCCTCACGTATATTAGTACCCCTCCCCCCTCCCCACGGGTGCGGTCTTTGCGAGACATTCTATACCCGGGAATTTCGAACTCCCCAACGTAGTCCCTCCGATCAGTATGAATCCAGGACTCGGTGACAGGAACGAATCCTGGTATTCTGATGCTAAGAGCGCCCGTAGCTCGCCAAACTTGTTCCTAATCGACCTAGCATTAAAAAGCATTGTACGGAGGGAGCCTTCCCTATTCTGACCGCCCCCTAGCACGACCCGTTTCCCGAACAGCCAGGGTTGTCTGGAGTTGAAGAACCCCTCACCAACGAGGGGGCAACTTCCGCAGGAGCCTGAGCCCCCTCCAACGTGGAAGGAGGGTCATCCACCTGTACCTCGACGCACCCTTCAGTTGAAGGTACGTCCGCCACCGGCTCATCATCATCCCTCCCCGGTGGGGGCCCATCATCTCTCCCCGGACTCGACCTCACCCTTCTGTATAGGTGCCGGTCGAGCAGCGCGCCTAGCACACCTTTACCCTTGTTATTGAGGTGGACACCATCCCTCTGATAAAGGTCCCACCTACCCGAAAATGCGTCGAACGGGTCAATAAACCTGACGCCCAGCGGGACGCACAAGTCTTGCACCCTCTCGTTGATGCCAATGACCTTACTGAGCGCGTGGTCACTGGCATTCATTCGCGGTAAAATACCCATTAACATTCCCCTGTCTGTCTTCAGTTTTAGATCATCCGCAAGAGACATGATCTCAGTGATGATCCCTTCTGTAAGACCTACCCTACCGCCTTTGAGGAACAGGTCGTTGACACCAGCGTGGACAACGATGGCAGTCCTCCGACTAGCCACGCGCACCTTCTCTACCTCCTTCCTTAAGTGCGCCGTTCCCCGCCCAGGTAAGCACCTTACTTTCCTCCCATCCCGGTTTGCAGAAGCAAAGTACTTCTCCTGGCCCCTGATCTGCGAGTCCCCAATCAAAACGGTGTCTTCCTCCTTCGAGGACAGGAGACTAAAGCGGTTGGAGGTCCTGACAGGGGCAACTGGGGTCTCAGGCTTCGGCTTCGCAGCCTTCTTGCCCGAAACCTTTCGAAACCCGTCGCCACCCATAGACGCAGTTACACCACCCGACCCACCCCGACCGGAGCTACATCCTTCGGTTTCTTTGGGCCATCAGTAGGCCCCTTCCCACCCTTTTTCTTTTCGGCCCCTTCCCACCCTTCTCTATCGACCCCTTCCCACCCTTCTCTATCAGCCCCTTCCCTCCACCTTGCGCCGCGGTTCCGTGCATTCCACGTGGGTCGCTGGCGATTCTTCACACTGATTTTGTACCCTAGTCCCCGGTTGCACCGCTACCCTTTCTCCGCGGTCCCGAGCCCTGTCCAGTCCATCGCTGGACCCCCTTTCCATGGCAGCTATCCTATCAATGAGCTCCGGGGTGGAGGGCTCAGCCACATCAGTGACCTTCGCACCTCCAACGGCCGGTCTGAACGACTCGAGCCACCGGACCCTCTCCTCTAGCTTCTCGTAAAACCGCATGAGTTCGCAAAAGCGGCACATGCTGGAGTGGTTGATCTTCGCGAAGCAGGCTTCTTTGAAGTTCGTCACCCACTGGTTTACTTTACACCTCGCACATTCAGCCTTCAGTTTCTTTTTTTCGAACTCTGAATACTCTGAATAAGATAAAGCGTTCTAGCAATGAAAACTATCAAAAACTTTGGGACCAGTATATAAAAAAGGAGGGGGGGGGGAATTCTTCCCGCGCGTAGACGCATCCACCTATTTGCAAGTGACGTTCATCCCTTCCAGAAGACTACACCTTTCGCTGCTGCCGCACAGACCAAAGGTCTACCCAGGGCCGGTCAGTCCCAAACGTGTCGCAGCTACCAAATGACAAACACTCGCGACGCAGGCGTCACGGATTTCCAGCCAGGAGCGACACCGAGATGCAGCCCCTTACTAAGTCTTACTAGTCACTCACAAGCGGCCAGACTCTTAGAATCCAGTGTTCAAGGGATATCCCACCAGACCCAGAGGCTACGCCCGAGACTTTACGCTGGCCTGGCAGCCAGCTGGGCAGTAAAGCTCTCTCACCTCAGAGCAGTACAGCCAAGCACCATCAATTGGTCACCAAAGAACGGTCGCAGGGGGCTGGTCAGGCCATTACGCGTTAGGAATGGGCTTAACGGGGCACTAGCCACACTCCATTCATCGCGCCCCTACGCCTGGGACCCCTCCATCCCAGTCTCTCACAACCTACGAGCGTTAAATGGTGTTATTTATAGAGGTTCCAAAGCCTCTCTTCCCACGCATGAGGTAGCAGTAGGGTCCTAATAGTAAAAGAAGAGAAAAAGACTTAATACTAAAAGAAAAGTTTTTTTTTTTTCAGTCAGAGGAGAACATCCTTAACGTAAGCTAAAAGGACAGAGTAGGGATGGGATGGGGTCCTAGTAACCCACGGGACAGGATTGTACAACATACTTCACCCGCCCTCCCGAAAGAGAGAGAGAACCTAAAGGAACTGGCAGCCAATTTCTCTAGAATCCCACGACTCGGGACCGGAGGGCTGTCACACCACAAGTATAAAGTTTACAACATCCAGAAGAAATGTGCATAACCTTTATACCCCCTGCGGAGACACACACAGAGAGACAGAGACAGAGACACACACAGAGAGACAAACAGAGAGACACACAGAGACACACACAGAGAGACAGAGACAGAGAGTCACATAGAGAGACACACAGAGAGACACACAGAGAGACAGAGACACACACAGAGAGACAGAGACAGAGACAGAGAGAGAGAGAGAGACAGAGACACACACAGAGAGACAGAGACAGAGACACACACAGAGAGACACACAGAGAGACAGAGACAGAGACACACACAGAGAGACAGAGACACACACAGAGAGAAACAGAGACACACACAGAGACACACAGAGACACAGAGACAGAGACAGAGAGACACACACAGAGACACACACAGAGACACACACAAAGACAGAGACAAAGAGACACACAGAGAGACACACAGAGAGACAGAGACAGAGACACACACAGAGAGACACAGAGACAGACAGACAGAGACACACAGAGAGAGACAGACAGAGACACACACAGAGAGACACACAGAGACACACACAGAGAGATAGAGACAGAGACACACAGAGACACACACAGAGAGACAGAGAGATAGAGAGAGAGACAGAGACAGAGACAGGGAGACACACAGAGAGACAGAGACAGAGACACACACAGACAGAGAGACAGAGACAGAGACACACACAGAGACACACAGAGTTACAAGGAGTTACAAGGACAAGAGGAAGCCTCAAAGACCTTTCGGTCCACTCTGGGAGGTTCCTGTTATTAAAAGTTTATTTTTCTTTCAACTATCCTAGCAGTAGTAGAAAACTGGATGGAAAAGTAGAAGGCTCTCTCCCCACCCTCCGCTCCCTCCCTGCCAGAGGCAGGTACAGAAAAAGGTTGAAGAAAATACCTTGACCCTGGAAAATTAGCCAAGGAAATTTTACAGGAAAGTGGAGAATATATAAATAGCTCTATATTTAGCTTGCTCACAGAGACACCGTGCAAGCGAACTCCTGCAGAGTTTTATTATGTTTTGATCTTAAACTATGAGAGTATTCAGTACTTTGTCTAGCCTATTTTTAAACACATTTACACTTTGACTGGAAACAACCTCTGAGGGAAGTTGGTTCCAGATATTAACTATTTTATAGGAAAAGAAATTTCCGCAGACAGAGGTCCTAAATGTCTTTAGTTCCAGTTTAAACCCATTATTTCTTGTCGGATTGGCATTAAGTGAGAATAAGTTTCTGTAATCTACCCTGTCTATTCCTTTGAGCATCTTGAAGACTTGAATAAGCTGACCCCGCAACCTCCTCGTCTCTAAGCTAAACAGATTTAGGCGCTCCAATCTCCGTTGGTAGCTTTGCATTCTCATTGAAGGGATCAATTTTGTAGTCCTTGCTTGTACTCTTTCTAACCTTTCTATATCCTTCCTGAGGGATGGAGACCAAAACTGCGCACAGTATTCCAGTTGAGGTCTGACTAGAGAATTATAGAGAGACATTACAGTCTCCTTGTTCCGAAACTGGAACTGTCTTTTAATATAACCTAATAATTTTAAGGCCCTCTTTTCGACTTCGGCACAGTGCTTCGACGGTTTCAGATCGTTGCTGATATAGACTCCCAAGTCTTTCTCTAGATCGGTCTCAGTCAAGTTCCTTCCCAAGAGAGAGTAATCGGTCTTTGGGTTTTTATAACCTATGTGCATTACCTTACATTTGTCCAAGTTGAATGGCATCTGCCAAGTAGCAGACCATTCGCCCAACCTGTCAAGATCATTCTGAAGCGTTCTTACGCCCTCCTCAGTACCTACACTACTTCCTAATTTCGTATCGTCTGCAAATTTTGAGATTGCACTTAGAAGCCCGACGTCAATATCGTTAATATAGATGATAAAAAGTAAAGGACCCAGAACGGAACCCTGTGGGACACCACTGGTGACAGAGACAGAGACAGAGACAGAAAGACACACAGAGAGCCACACAGAGACAGAGAGACACACAGAGTTACAAGGAGTTACAAGGAAAAGAAGTACCTCAAAAGGCCTTGCGGCCCATACCGAGGAGGTACCAATGGCAACGGGTGCCAGGGAAAATTTTCTACACACTCAAATAGTGTGCAAGATTTGGTCTAACCTTTTCTTGAACTGATCCACCGAGGAACTGTTCCTGTTATTAAAAGTTTATTTTTCTTTCAACTATCCTAGCATTAGTAGAAAACTGGATAGAAAAGTAGAAGGCTCTCTCCCCACCCTCCGCTCCCTCCCTGCCAGAGGCAGGTACGGAAAAAGGTTGAAGAAAATACCTTGACCCTGGAGAAGTAGCCAAGGAAATTTTACAGGAAAGTGGAGAATATATAAATAGCTCTATATTTACCTTGCTCACAGAGACACCGTGCAAGCGAACTCCTGCAGAGTTTTCTTATGTTTTAATCTTAAACTATCAACGTGTTAAAGTAATTCCCACATATACTAGTCCTAAATCGTTTCAAATCCAACTTCTAACCATTGTTGCGATTTGGGTTATCATTTGAACTAAACATGCTTCTAAAATCGACATCTTTGAACCCGCGTCACGTAAGCGTCGATTGTAGCACATATGCCTAACGAAAGGGATTAACTTTGTGGCATTTTTCGCCAGTTTCCAATCCACCTACCTACTTCCCCACCAATACCCAGCGCGCGCACTTCGGCCATTAGCCGGCGGTGAGGTACCTTATCAAAGGCCTTCTAATCAATCGCCCTACTCTTATCATACTCACTCAACATGACGTAGAAAAACTCGAGCATGATGGTGAGACACGACCTATGCCGTCTAAACCCATATTGGAGTCCCCAAGTAGCTTGTAGGAATCCAAATGGTCAACAATCCTACTCGCTATTATCCCCTCTAAATATTTACCTACAACTGAAGTTAAATGGTGTTATTTATAGAGGTTCCAAGCCTCTCTTCCCACGCATGAGATAGCAGTAGCGTCCTAATCGTAACAGTAGAGAAAAAGACAATACTAAAAGTTTTTCTTTTTTTTTGCAGTCAGAGGAGAACATCCCTAACCTAAGCTAAAAGGACAGAGTGGGATGGGAAGGGGTCCTAGTAACCCACGGGACAGGTTTGTACAACAGACTTCACCCGCCCTCCCGAAAGAGAGAGAACCTAAAGGAATTGGCAGCCAATTTCTCTAGAATCCCACGACTCGGGACCGGAGGGCTGTCACACCCCAAGTATAAAGTTTACAACACCCAGAAGGAACGTGCATAACCTTTATACCCCCTTTATACACAGGGAGACACACAGAGAGACACACAAAGAGACAGAGACAGAGAGATAGAGAGAGACAGAGACAGGGAGACACACAGAGAGACAGGGAGAGAGACAGAGAGACACACAGAGGGACACACAGAGAGACACAGCGAGACAGAGAGACACACAGAGACAGAGAGACACATAGAGACAGAGACAGAGAGACACACAGAGAAACACACAGAGAGACAGAGAGACACACAGAGAGACAGAGAGACACACACAGAGACACACAGAGAGACAGAGAGACACAGAGACACACACACACACAGACACAGAGACACAGAGACACACACACACACAGAGACAGAGAGACACATAGAGACACACACAGAGAGACACACAGAGAGACAGAGACAGAGAGACACACAGAGATACAGAGAGCTTTTAAATCACACCTTTTAAATGGTTTGTGGGTAAGGGCTTCACGTATGTTATTTTAGTCCAGGGTAGTTTATGTGGAGGTGTTAACGTAACTTGCACTTGGGACTGTTAATTGTAAGACAACTACCATAGCTGGGACTGAGACACGTTATCCCCTGCATACTCTATATATATATCTATATACAGTATGTCTCTATATATAAATAGATAGAGTGATCAACACAATGATAATGTGGACGTCATTGATGGGGTTGAACAATTATGTGCACCAATCCGAACACACCTCCGCTGCCTTAAGGACCGCCCATTTTATACCTAACAGACTAGCTTGGGACGAGACAGAGGCGCGAGACTTCTTGTAAGCACTGTACATAAATACGAAACTCAAAATATAATTTCAAATAAATTTACTTCTATCTACTGCCATTATTATTATTATTATTATTATTATTATTATTATTATTATACTTGCTCTTTCTCCATCACGCATATATATATATATATATATATATATATATATATATATATATATATATATATATATATATATTGTTACGGCCTTAGAGGCGCAATCAGTGATTGGCTTAAAAGTTATTTGTCCAATAGATACCATTTTTAGCAGTAAATATGGTTTGCTCAACCAAAGCGCTTGTCAAACATAGTGTGTCCACAGGGCTCAGTTCTGGGTCACTGCTATTTTTATTATATATAAATGACCTTATTCGTTCATCTGATATACTAAACTTCATAATGTTTACAGATGATGCACCTGTGTCTTTTATTGCAAAGTTATTTCACTTAAGAATATACTTAATTCAGAAGTCATCAGTGTGATTAAATGATTGACCATGAATAAACTATACATATACAGGAAATATATATAGGAAAAATATATATATAAACACTTTCTTTAGCAGGTATCAGCACGAATGTATGTGTAGAATAATAAATGAACATTCCTCTGCCAGCCAAATCTGTCAAACTTCGCAGGACCATGGACTGAGAGTTGCCAGCGAGATTTTTAACCAAAGATATTTTTCTAAACGCATTTCATCATTGTCATATTGTTCAGCCAGATAAATTTAAAGAAACGTTATCACTAAATTAGACATGCATCCGTCTTGTAAGTATACGCTTAAACATTATTACTATATAATTATGTAAACGACTTTATATCCCCGTCAGTCGAAACACCCAGTCGAAACAGTCGGCTTAGACACACACACACACATACACACACACACACACTGTGTATATGTGTGTATATATATATATATATATATATATATATATATATATATATATATAATGTAAAGAACGATGCTTGTGTAGAAGAGCGTTCCGAAAAAGATGAGGAGGGAGAACGAGCAAATGAAAAATGAAGTACCTCCCAGGAATCGAACCCGAGATCATTCAATTGCCGGTCGGACATGCTAACCACTGCACCAAGGGCCCCGATTAGTCAGTACCCGTAATTCTCCTACATACGAGCGGAATCAAATGCCCTGAGGGGGCACCTCGCATGCCGTACATATATACATTTTAACTGCAAACAACACACAGTATAATTACTGTAAAGAACGACGCTTGTGTAGAAGAGCGTTCCGCACAAGATGAGGAGGGATAACGAGCAAATGAAAAATGAGGTATCTCCCAGGAATCGAACCCGGGATCATCCGAATTCGATTCCTTGGAGGTACCTCATTTTTCATTTGCTCGTTCATTAATGTTTTGTTTATGAAAATTTAATAATGTTTTGTTTAATAAAGAAGAAAATAATATTTAATAAGAAATTTAATTATGGTTTGTGGGTAGATAAGAAATTAATATTGTTTGAAATTAAAACTGTAAAAATACGAATTGACAACACATGAAATGTGTCACGGCTTAAATGCCCTAAAAATCCAGCCTTTGGGCGGGATGTGACTTGGTTAGGTGGTTTTTCGTATTACAATGTTATTGTTCATTTAAAATATGAATTATGTCTCTCTTCGCGATTAAATGTTAATGCTAATTCCGCACTGGCATTACCCCGTTTTTCTAAATTGTTTCGACATAAATAAAAAGTCAGTAAATAGTAAATAAAAGTGTGTAATTATCCTCAGTCCCTCTTTGCTTTGTTCGAAATCATAATGCCAGCCATGGCTACCTGTCTGCCCGGGTTTATGAAGTACAGTGAAGCGAGTGTAAAGAGAACAAAAAGCAATGATAAGTGGAAAGTAGTAAAGTAAATAACGAATAAAACAGTGAATTGAATGAGGTACATGACACAGATCACCATCACGAAAACTTTCTAGGTCGCCAGGATGGTACCAAGGGAGATGTTATCATGGTATTGTGTCCTGAGGTACACAAGTTAATATTTTTTCTGGTAGAAGCGTAAAATTTATTAGAGATAACTGGCATGAGTACATTAAGACTTTATACCTTCTCTGCTTTATAATATAGTTTTGCTCTTTTTAAGATTTTCAAATAAATAGATCGTAGTTCATGTTAGTACACTAAAATTGACAATAAACATTATAAACATTCTATGAGAATAATTAATTAGAGTAAAAATCAGATAGAATCGCTGAAATGGGAGAAGAAAATCAATAAAATTATATGAAGATAAAAGGAAACAATATTTCAGATTCATTTAGGCTTTGAAATATGAACTTAGTATAGCAGTACATTATGACAAGTTTTCATTATTATTATTAGTTTCAAAAGAGGAGAGGATTTATACGAGTTAAAACTGCTGCGTTCCTATAAATTTTTATATCAAGTTGACCCTCAATAATTTAGCCTCAAGTATAACTATTATATATATATATATATATATATATATATATATATATATATATATATATATATAAACTATGATATGATTGTTATTTCTGAGAAAGAGAGCGAATGTAGGCAAATGTTATACAACACTTAGAATTTCTACGATAGCGCATCTGCGCATGCGTAGGGCGGGAAAGAGAGAGAGAGAGAGAGAGAGAGAGAGAGTTGAGTGTATTATTATTATAATTATTATTGTTATTATTATCATTGTACAAAATTTTAAAGCCTCTAATGTACATAACTTCTGATAAAATCATGAAGAAATGGTTTTAGTAGGCGGAGAATCACTTTTATATGAAAATGGAAAAGTTTATTGAGCTCCCATACTCCATATGACAAGTGTTACTAATAATACTAATTGGGTATATGGTAGAATGCATGGTGAAAGGTGAAAATAAATAAATAAATAAGTTACTCGCCCTGCGAAATCCGTTATACAGTCTTCTCTGTGCCTAAAAGAATGGATTTTTTAGCACAGACATAAAATGGCAATTGGGTATAAAACAGAAAATAATGTTATGTATTTCAGTCAAGGGTAATGCATGTTGAAGTAAAAAATATGTATACATTTTGGTCAATTAATTATTTTTGCATCATTATTTCTTGGGCATCTTGTATCTTCAACAGTAAGATTTAATATGATCCTAAAACTGGTTTGAATTATATTAAAAATAATGCAGTAATGTCGAAGTGGATATACAAGCAGACGTTTTCACCTTGGAAGAACATCATATATATATATATATATATATATATATATATATATATATAATACACACAGACCGTGCGTGCGGTGGGTACGTTTACAGGGTAAACGTTATTGCGTGTGAGCACACGCACTATATGTACATATTATAACATTATAGTAATTATAGTAGCTAATGATAAACCTCATAACTGGCTAGTGGATATGTACTGTACACTATTCTTAAAAATACGGTACTGTCTTTAATATCTTTAATAAGATATTTATTAGGGTAGACGGCGCTTACCTAGCGTACCCTGAATGCACACCACTGATATATATATATATATATATTATATATATATATATATATATATATATATATATACGTAAGAATCACTTTGGTATGAAAATGAAAAAGTATATTGGGCCTCCATACTCCATTTTTCAAATATTAGTGATAGTAATAATTTGTGATAAGGTAGAATGCATGGTGAAAAGGTGAAAAATGAATAACTTACCACTAAAACTAAAATCTGGTTTAGCTATTAATTATAATATAAAAAATATTAATTTAAAGATAAATTTCGATATATTAAGCCAGTAACTTGCTTTCAATAATTCTTATGCGGTGTAAAAGACGAAAAAATGAATAATTTACCTTAAACTATGATCGAGTTTTAATATAAAGTCAAATGAATACTGTTTATAATAAGATTTAAAGATATAGTTGTATCTTAAGGATAAAATTGGATTTATTAAGGCAGAAACTTGCTTTAAATAATTCTTATTAAATGCCGGGTAAAAGACGAAAATGAATAAGTTACCCTAAAATAGAATCTAATTTTAATTTAAATTTAAATGAATATTGTTTATAATAAGATTTAAAGATATATTTGTACCCTAAGACAAAAATTTTGTTTTGTATTTAAATTTGGTTTATCATATTTGAGGTTTTGTTTAAAAGAGCGCCTAGTCATCAACACACTGGCCTCGTGGTGGTTGTTTTGCTACGAGAAGCTCAGTAGTTTTAAGTATTGTCTGTGCCGTTTTTTTGAGACCTTATTGGTGTACCAACTGTATTATGGCCTCATAAATGTATCTTAATACGTTTATGCTTAATAGCTTTGTCTATTATTTGGGTCGTTTTTTGGGACCATATACAGTAAGTCTATCAGGAGTTAGTAAGTAAGATCTGGTTGGTAAGTAAAAGCCGTAGGTAAGTCGGCTATTTAATACTGTGTTACTGCTAAGAGGTCTTAAAGTCTAGACGATTGGTGTGGCCCCATCTCGGCCTCGTGCTGCTGATGGGTGGGCTCCTAATGTCTGTACTGGAGGTCATAATGTTTATACTTAGACGATTGGTGTAGCCCTCATCTCGACCACGTGTTGGTGATGGGATGAGCTCCTAAAAGTCTATTTATTCCGTGTTACGGACAAAAGTATATGCATACACAACCCACATGCATATATACTTTATATAATCCACTAAACTGTGGCGGCTGGTTGTTTACCATCTAAAAACACTGCCTCTCAGCCGATTACGCCGTACGACTGGCTGTGGCATGGCTGCCTTCTAATCCTGTTGGTTGCGATGATGAAGACATCATTATACGTTGCTCCATGGCTACGAACGGATGGAACTTCTCTCTCTCCTTCTGCTGTTTACACACACCTATTATATTAAAAATTAAATAAATAGCGCAATCTGGCAACTATTCTTATGGATTGGATTTAACTCGATATTGTCTTCTAAACAAGCAAACTGGCTGATTAAGCCTTCTAAGTCAATTACGCCTTCTATGCCAGATTACACCTTATAAGCCAGCTGAAGAAGTCAAGAACTTCAGTATGCGACGAGACATGCCAGCGAAAAGATCTTCTCTCTCCTCTCTTAGTTTACCTTCCTAGGTCAGGACAGGTTAGGTTACCCCTTCCGGGGGGAGGTCTTGGGCCTCCCTTCAATCCCCTTTATGCTGGGGACTAACCCCCCTCCCCCTTGCTTGCATACCCCCTCCCCAACGGGTGCCAACCCCCCTCCCCCACGGGTGCCAACCACTTTCCCCCTTGCAACATTGCTTAACATTCATTGCAACTGCACTCTGCCTTTTTTTCGGTCATACTTCTCTTCCTGGAAGATAGTAACATTAGGAGAAACAGTGGCTTTAATATCCTGGACGATAGTAACATTAGGAGAAACAGTGGTTTTAATATAGGGTGCAAAAGATTTGAGACAAATGTTGTATTAAATTTACATTAAAGGGTGGGGTAAATTGGGAATGTGTTTTTTATTCAGTATAAGGAGTAGCCCGATTTCCCTCTTTCTTTATTTTAAGTGTAGTAGAAGGTACTGATCCGTTCTGGTTGCAGAGCACTGGGAGTTTTTAGATGATACCCTAAGAGTGTAGACAGGAAGCTTGATGGGAATTCTCGGGAGTTAAAACCTCTGAATAGCTAATTAAGTCTAAAGGATGGCTACTCTTTAGGTACATAGTATTTATGTACTCAGACAGAGGCAGTGACTTCCCCTTACGTGTAAATGTAGTAGGAGGCGCTGTCATTGTGAGAACGCTCGGGAATCAAAACCTCCGAATAAGCCTACAAAGAAAGATCATAAGAGGAATTTGTTGGGGTGGAGTTGGTGATGGTGATGTTCTATTTTGATTTTAAATGTGGATGTTGGTAGTCGATCAGCCCACCCTGATCGAGCAAGCTGGCGGCAGGCAAGTAACCGATCGCCCTTTCCGGAGTGGACCAGAGGTTCAGCGCACTAGTGATGTGTTGTGTTCGTTGTTGTGCTAGAGCGGTACAGTCTGTCATAATGTGTTCAATTGTTTGTGGTGTGTTCTGGCACAGGTGGCAGGTGTCGTCTATGGAATTGTCTAGTCTGTGTTCATATGTCCATAAGTTAGGGTGATGTCCACATCGGAATCGTGCTAAGTTAACTCGATCCGATCTGCTCAGGCTGATCTCTGACCTGTTAATGGGTGGCCTTCGCACCTAAGACCGCATTCGGGCCGAGTCGTGTCAGTGCTTTGTGGGTTAGGTGTGTGTGTGTATGTGTTTTCTGTACTGTGTGATTTCTGTGGGGTGTGGTATGGAATGGAGTATTTGGTTATAATGTCTCTCTAGTGTTACCTTAATGGTGCAAGGTGTTGGTGCATGAGTGTACATGTAGTGGCAAGAGTGTTGTGGGTCAGTTGTCGCTGCTGCCATGAATTGTGTTCCCCTCATGTCTAAATGTTCCCTAACTTTCAGTATTTTTGTTTCTGTGTGCAGATGTTCTATTGGTGTTGAGTACATTCTGTAATGATACGAAGTGCGTTGTTTTGTATTGTCTGTAAGGTGTTTATGTGTGTGTTTGAGATAATGGGTGCCCGGCATGGGATAGCATAGTCCATAACTGAGCGAATATATTGTTTGTTATATGAGTGATGTTGTTTCCTGCTGGTGTCCAAAGTTTGTGCCTGTTAGTACTCTAAGCGTGTTAAGTCTTGACGTACATTTGTTTTTAATGTCCTGAATGTGGTTTGCAAAAGATAATGATGTGTTGTATGTGACCCCAAGTATTTTTCTCCTGTGATTTTAAGCGGTGCCCTGTAGCGGTGTCGATGTTGTTGTGGGTGGATGTTAGAGTGATGTCATCTGCATATGATAAGGTAAGCTATGGGTGTTGGAATGTCATGCATGTATAAGTTGAACAGTGTTGGTGAGAGAACAGAGCCTTGAGGGACCCCGTTCAGAAAAAGTTTGTTTTGTTTTTAGATGACTTGCCATTAAATGTGACAAGTGAGTATCTTCCTGAGAGATAGTTGCTCAGCCACCTTTTGGTGCGATTGTGCATGGTTGTGCTGAGTATTTTGTTTATGAGAGGGGAGCGTGGGATAGCATCAAATGCTTTACTAATGTCTATTGTTACTAATAGTGTACGTTGAGCTGGTCGTCTGGAGTTGATGCCATCCATGATGTGCTCCGTGAGGTTAGTGAGTAATGTCGTGGTTGAGTGGTGAGGTCTGAATCCTTGTTGAGTAGGCGATAGTGGTATGTGTGGGTTGGTGATTTGTAAGATTAGTCTTTGTTACTTTGGAAGGTGTGCATAGTAAAGTAATGGATCTATAGAAAGCTGGTTCTGTTGGATTTTTGTTTGGTTTGAGTAGGGTAATAATTTTACCATGTTTCTATATGTCAGGAATAATAGTGTTGGTATGAATATGTGCAGATATTTGTGAGAGCTTGTATTCCCTGTGGGCCCAAGTGTTTAAGGTGTATGTTAAATATGTTGTCCCTGTCCAGTAGCCTTTGAATTCTTAATGTTTTTGATGATCTTGGTGGTCTGATCAGTATTGAAGGGTGTAATGGTCGTGTCGAGTCTGTAGGTTTTCTTGCTTCTGGCTGTTTGTCTGTCTGCGTGTTTCTGGTTGTTGTCTCTGTTTAAGTGACTTATCTTTGCGTAGTGATTAACTAGAATGTTAGTTTGTTGTGTATATGTTGGGATATTATTTTGGCTGCGACAGATAGCCGCGTGTGAGATGTGAATGCCGCTGTTAGAGTGGGTAATGCTGTTTATAGTCTTGTATAGCCTGGATGTATCTGTGGAGAGGTTTAGTGTTGTCATGAATTTCCTAAATGTTTCTGTTTGTTTTTCTTTAAGTTTGTTGTTTATTTTCTGTGTTGAGCTGTTGTATTTGCTGTTTAATGGCTTCTGTGTGTGGTGTTTGTGTGTTATGTTTGAGGTTGTTACGTTGCCTAATGAGGTGGGCTATTTCTCTAGTGTAATTTGGGTTGTATTTCCTAATGTTGCCCTCGGGTATGTATTTGTTTGCATTATTGATGATCTGATTAAATGTCTTGAGTGTTGTATTGATGTTTATGATGGGTGTGCTGTTTAATGTGGTGAATTGTTCCTCAGTCTGTATTTTGAACTGTTCCCAATCAGCTTTCTTGTAATTTCTGTAAGTGTGCCTAAGACTGTTGGGGCAGAGTGTAGAACGTGTTGTAATGATGATGGGCAGGTGGTCTGATGTGGTATGTGTGTATGTTCTTCTGTATTGTTAAGAATGAAGAGGCTGTTTAGTTGTGTGGCTATGTTGGCGCCTCTGGTGTTGCTTTGGTTGTGCAGGTACCAACTAGTGTCTTTAGCGTTGAAGTCTCCTCCTAAGATGA
Organism: Bathynomus jamesi; assembly: GCA_023014485.1. NCBI lineage: Eukaryota > Metazoa > Arthropoda > Malacostraca > Isopoda > Cirolanidae > Bathynomus > Bathynomus jamesi. The sequence continues at coordinate 223,680 of JAJOZX010004505.1, forward strand.
CACTAGTTAGAGATGCCAGATTGTGAAACTGTGGATTGTAATTGGCTGGCACCTGAGGTGAACTATCTGGTGGGATGTAAATGTTGATGAGAGTGGTGTTGTGTTTTGCGCGTTTTAATGTTAACTGCCTGTATTTCTATCGTGTTATCTGCTTGGATTGTGTTTGTAATGATTTGGGTGACATCAGTGTAGCTAATGCTTTTACGTATGTAAGTGATGAGTCCACCCCCGTGAACCCCAGTACGATCTTGACGGATCCTCGTGAATTCAGGGATGGTGGTTGTTTTGTGTGTGCCGTTTTAGTTTTGTTTCTTGTGTAAGTGCCATGTGAATGTTTTGTTTGTGTACGAATTCCCAAAGCTGCATGATTTTGTTTGTGGGGCCATCTAAGTTGTACTGTAATATGTTAATATCACGCTTCTCTATGTGTCTCATGGTCCTATTGTGTCTAGCTCTTTGTGTATGGTGACATGTGTAAGTTGTAGTGGGGCCTGGATTAGGCTTAATGCCGCCGGAGAGTAAGAGTAGTCCGGGGAGCACGCAATTGCTCTCCGTAAATAAAAAAAATAGCACTCTGGTATAGGTCCGGCCCGGGAGCCGATCGGCACTCTGACCGTGCCACGCAACAGGCCGTCGACTGTCAGTCTGGCCAACCGTAGACAACCCGCTGCACGGAGAGTTGAGGAAGTTTGGCCACCAGCGCGTTGATGTTTCGGTTTGACGTCGCTTCTCCTTCGCGTTGGTTGACGTGTCCCGCGTTGGAGGATACAGCGACTGTTAGAAGCTTCCTCGTCAGCTGCTAACTCTCGACATACGTTAAGGTTTATAGCTCCTTCCTATCAGTTTCTTATTATCTTTGGTCAAAATGTGCTGTTTAATAGTCATTTCTTTTTGTACCTTATTTTCTTTATTAATTTGTTCAACAATTTTGGATTAGAAGTATATAATGAAATTATTTCCGGTCCTGTCCTTCAAATTTTAAATGTAGTAGAGGAGCTGGTCAGGTCTGGTATCAGAGCACCTCGAGTTCTCAAATAATAGCCTTTTGCTTACTTTAAAATTTTATTTGTGTTTCTACTAGATGGGAATTCTCCGGTGTTTAAACCTCCGAATAGCTACATTAAATTATGATAGGGAGCTACTCTCTGCCTTTCTTTCTTTCTTTTGCTCCTTTCTTTTTTTTAATTAAAATGGAGTTGCTTGAGGCAGGTAAGTCAGGATAGAGTAAAAGTAGTATGGTCCCCTTTGCCAATAAACGTAGTAGGAGGCGCTGGTCTTGCATAATTTCAGAGCAATGGGAATTCTCAGATGATACCCCATTGGTAAAGAAGAGAACCTTGATGGGATGTCTCACAGTCAAAATCTCCGCATATACGTTTTCAATTTCAGGGTTACTATGATACATGGGTACGCAGTGTTAGACTGATAGTACTTTTTAGGAAAATCGTGGTATATTTAACTTTGCAAGCTAGAAATCCTTTTAGATTTATATAGAAGTAGTGATGTTCCCTTTTGCAATAAATGTAGTTATAGGCGGTCTGGCCTGGTTTCAGATTCTTGGGATTTCTCAGATGATGATAAATTTAATGAGAACTTTCGGGAGTCAAAACTTCCGAATATACATATTCATCTTCAGGGAGACTTCTTAGCTGGAGTAGAATTTTAGTGTTAAATAGTATGCTATAGAATTTCATAAAACAATGCTAATAATAATATATATATATATGTGTGTATATATATATATATATACATATATATACATATATATATATATATATATATATATACTGTATATACGAGTTGTGTGTATATACCACGTTACCTCGCTGCTGTTGCGTGCGTTGGCCTCTCTTCACACGAGGGTCAAGCTGGTTACCCCGCCTCTAGGTCTGGCTTGGTGAAGGAGCGAGTATATATATATATATATATATATATATATATACACCTTTCAACCTTTCAAAGGTTCCGTGCGATGATTCCTCATTTCACGAAGGTCAAGCTTTTCTCCCCTCCTCTCGAGTTGGCCTGATGAAGTAGTGAGTTGGTTTCTTGTACTCTCCACCTCACATAGCCAGGTACGCCCGGCTCACGGCTCATCGGGGATTGTTCTGAGCCAGACGTCTAATCTTCTTTTGAAGATGTCCATTGCAACACCATTCGTGTTCCTTAAGTCTTTGCCCAGCTAATTAAACAGTTTTGGTCCTCTCACAACAAAACTATTTTCTTTCAGGGTTAAGGATGTTCTCTGTCTCGCCTTTAGTTTGGCAACAAGACACACTCTTACTTTTCTACTTTCCACCGTTCTTTGGGGAGTTACAGGGTTTAGAGTAAGATTAGGGACAAGTTTCTCCATTATTTTCCAAGTGTAAATAATGGGGTATCTCTCTCTTCTCCTTTTCAGTGAATATAGGTTTAGTTCGCGTAACTTTTCCCAGTAATTTAGTTCTTTGCACCCCTTGATCTTGGCTGTGAAGCTTCTCTGAATCCCTTCTAGTTGTCTAATGTCTTCTTTTTTATATGGGCATGTTAGGACCGAGCAATATTCCAATTTGGGTATGATCAGTGTTTACAGTAGAGGAATCATTATATTCCTATCCCTTCGTTTAAAGGTTCTCAGTATCTGCCTATTTATTCTTTTAGCTCTGTTTACTGCTATCTTGTTTTGTGTTTCAAATTTCGCATCATCAGTCATTACAACCCCTAAATCCTTTGTCAGAATTTCTCTGAATTTCCTGTCCATTTTAGGTCTTCTCTTTTCCGTACCTTAACAGCTGAAATTTCACAGTGTTAAACTGAAGTTTAACACTTCCTAGCCAACGGGTGAACAGGAAAAACGGACATCAAAGAAGGGTACCAATTTTTTAGACGTAGCCAACACAATTCAGCTGCTAAATACTATCCACCAAATACAAAGTCAGCTGACAAATATTCATATTGTTTTCTTCCGTCCAATTGCGTGAGTCCTTTCAGGTATAGAACTTTGTCCGTGGAATGATTTGATTTAAGGCCCTGAATGTTGGCTAGGGTTATTTTTATTTTTTCTCTGTCGTTTTCGCATACAGGTGGTTCCGATTCGTTTTCCAATGGTGGTGCCGGTTTCGTTGCCTTGTGGTCCTCCGAGAATTTGCCTCTTTTTTTTTGTCGGTACCTGTTTTTCCCGATAACGTATGAAGTGGCTTTACGTTTGCCTTCTTTCCGGCTCTCGGATTCCTATATTTGTCAGCTGACTTTGTATTAGGTGGATAGTATTTAGCAGCTGAATTGTGTTGGCTACGTCTAAAAAATTGGTACCCTTCTTTGATGTTCGTTTTTCCTGTTCACCCGTTGCGTTCCTTTGAGGGTGGTGGTAACGGCATTTTTGTCCGTATTTGCACTTCCCATATCTTGAATAGGTGTTGCAGACAGTAAGATGGTGGAACTTGCACTTCTTTTCAAATTTGCAATATCCACTTGTGTAATGTGTGTTACATAATGTAGGATGTGCATAAATGCATTGCCCATCCGAATATCTGCAGTTCCCTTTTGCGTAGTATTTACATACAGTATTTTCTACGCTTCAACTTCTTGTTATCTTATTATTTTCAAACTTCTTAATTTTGGTATTATCATTATTTTTCTTTGGCTGTTTATTTCCTACGTTTTTAGTTATATCATTTCGCTCGTTGGACAGTTTTACTACCTCGCAACTTTTACTTATCTCTTTTCTTTCATCTCTGTCTTCATTCCATTTTATAATGTTTAGATTTTATTCGTTATTATATTGTTATTCGTTATTATATTGTTGTTCGTTATTTCCTCCTCTCTCTCATCCACCTGAATTTTCAATGGGACATTTCCGGACTCTTCTTTCCCCATTATTTCACCATATTTTGTAACACTCGAGTTTGTTTTCTCCATTTCTTTAAATACCGCGAAGGAGTTTACAGTCTGTGTACATGCGTCACAGACATTTGATTCCCACAATCTGTTTCGCGTTCGAGAAAAAAGATATTTTCCTATCATCCCACTTCATCCAGATAAAGTCGTGCAGTTTTTGACAGAAATCGCATTTTATTGCTGCAATTTCAGTTGTTTCCAGATTACACAAATTGCAGATTCAGTAAGAATTTGGACCTATGGTCATGCTATTCTTTAATTAGCGTAAAAAGAAATACACCCACAAGTTATTTTTTTTTTCTCTCTTTTCTTTCCTTTCGATGGTCATGAGGGTTTTCTGACCTTTGCGTTTTATGACCTTTTTCCTGCCTTGTTTCAAAATTTCTCGAATGCCAACCGTGTTACGGTTCAAATATATACGTTAAACTGGTGATAATTTATGTAAACTGTATTGCACTTTCTTAATTTTACTGAATTTCACTTAATAGGTTATATGCACGGATTCACTGATACTTTATACACTTTCGGGCGTAAACAGAACAAACCGCCGAGTAGTTTATTCCCTTCTTATTTGGGTGTTAATACAGAGACACAACACGTCCATTCCCCACAAGGTAGAGGCACACTATATATATATATATATATATATATATATATATATATATATATATTATATATATATATATATATATAATACGTACACTGTCAGGGATTTCTTAAAATTGGGGGCTGCTGGCCAGCTTCATCTGCTCTGGATCAGTGTCCCCTTATCTAAGTAATTCCTATGCGAAGGACCCAACATAAATTACGATATGATAAATCTTTCTTGAAAAAAGAGGGAAAATCATATACTTGATGTACACTTTCATGGGAATTCTTAAAATGGTGTGTGCTGACCGGCTGGAGGTACCTCTGGTTCAGTGATCCTTTATCTAAGTAATTTCACTGTTAAAGAGGTTAAAGAGGGTTATGTAAATAGTAAATTTTTGAAAGCAAGTCTGTTGGCAAAGTGGCTTTGGAACTCAACGAAGAAAAGATGCAACGATGAAAGATAACTTCTTGTACACTTACTTATGTAATCTCTTACAATGCTCTACTATATATATATATATATATATATATATATTTTTTTTTAACTGCAAACAACACACAGTATAATTAATGTAAAGAACGACGCTTGTATAGAAGAACGTTCCGCACAAGATGAGGAGGGAGAACGAACAAATGAAAAATGAGGTAACCACCCGGGAATCGAACCCGGGATCTTCCGATTGCCGGTCAGATATGCTCGTATGTAGGAGAATTAAGACTTCTAATTAATCGAGGCCCATGGTGTAGTGGTTAGCATATCTGACCGGCAATCGGAAGATCCCGGGTTCGATTCCCGGGTGGTTACCTCATTTTTCATTTGTTCGTTCTCCCTCCTCATCTTGTGCGGAACGTTCTTCTATACAAACGTCGTTCTTTACATATACATATATATATATATATATATATATATATATTACAGTTCCGTTTTCAATTTAAACATTGCCAAATACACTCTCAAACTCAAAAGAAATCCACCATCACTCCGCCCGGCTCCATCTTTCTAATATGGAATTCTTTCAACAGGCAACCATTCCTAATCTTCTGTACAATTAGTCTCTCATTACGTTAACAATTTGGTAAGAAACCTTTCAATTCTGTTTCACATAAGCCGTTTTATATTTTACTTATTGTCCATACTTTTATACTTTATATCATTTAATTTTTAATCTTCTAATTTAATATATATTGTAACTTACTATTAATTCTCGCTAATTGTTGCGCTATTTTAATTTATTGTTCGTTATTATTTATTATACTTATTTATTTCTATTTGTTTTTAAACTTTTTAGCACTGATGATGGAAATAGAATTTTTCCGAAACGTCTGTTAATAAACATGTACCATCTTTTCGTCCTCCTATTCCTCGCTATATATATAATATATATATATATATATATATATATATATGGGATGAATTTCACAATAAAACACGTGAAATGAATAAATGCTGCAAACCCACAAGGAAAAAGAAAAACGATTCCAAGGCCTTTCGTGTATTCAAAGCTACACCTCGTCAGTGAATGAAGATAAAAGGCGAGATGCCCATAAATATATACAACGTACAGGAAAACCAAAACAATTAACACATACTTAACAAGGGTTAATGAGAGGCAAAATAAATTTTAACATGATGTCGTCAATGTTATACGTCCCCGCACTGTTATTGAAAGTGTTTTTAAAATGAATAAATGCACATTCTAGAATATTTCTTTCTATTATATCTCTGTTTTTAACAAGCGCTTTAGAACTATCCCACTGATAGCCCTGATAATGTTGTTGGTTGTGTGTATTCGATTGGATGTACACATTGTAACTCAGTATATATAGGCCAAACCGGTAAAACGTTAGATATTAGGGTAAAACAGCATAAATATGCGTGTAGAACAGCTAATACTTCCAATGCTTTATTTAACCATATGTATAGATGTAACCATAGCATCAAGTGGGATAGTTCTAAAGCGCTTGTTAAAAACAGAGATATAATAGAAAGAAATATTCTAGAATGTGCATTTATTCATTTTAAAAACACTTTCAATAACAGTGCGGGGACGTATAACATTAACGACATCATGTTAAAATTTCTTTTGCCTCTCATTAACCCTTGTTAAGTATGTGCTAATTGTTTTGGTTTTCCTGTACGTTGTATATATTTATGGGCATCTCGCCTTTTATCTTCATTCCCTGACGAGGTGTAGCTTTGAATACACGAAAGGCCTTGGAATCGTTTTTCTTTTTCCTTGTGGGTTTGCAGCATATATATATATATATTACCTACAAATGCGTTACAATATACGCACCAACCTTTGAAACCGACCGTATTAAATTGCATGTAACAATTTTATGACAACTAAAATAATTTACTGTCAAATAAGTGTGAATTTTATTTACTTATTATTGTATTATTATTACTAACACAATTATTTCTCATGTCGAAAGCATAAACACGAAATAATTTTTAAACACAAAATAGGCATGTTGTATAAATAGTAATAAAAGGTGAAGGAAAGAAAAAAGGAAATGAGTTACAGGACGGCAATTCCAAATTTTAAATAAGTCTCTCCCCGACTGAATCGAACAAAATCTGAAGAAAAAGGACTGAGGACGAATGTACGAGAAGAAAAAAATACGACTCTCGAATTTCGGCTCCAAATGATACGGACGAGACGATTCAAGATTTTTTTTTTTGACTCACTGAAACGAAGCGGGTGGAATAGCGCCTGAGTCCACGAAAAAAAAATGAGTCGAAACGGGTGAGTGAAACAGTTTGACTCCGTGAAAATTATGAAAATGCGCCCTATGAGAATAAATTTTGAAAATGATGGGCGCCATCTTGAATCATCGCATTTTGAAGGAAAGGGAATCGGAATTTGCATAATTTTATAAAGACTATAAAACTGGTAGCGAAACAATATCTACTAATTTTCCTCATACGGAGAACGTGAGAAAATGCCCTTATTTGAATTTAATAGGGACCACTCGTGATTAATCGAAAGAACACATACACAAATTTTCAATTCCTATTCATAAGGCACGAAATAATGCAAAAGCCTATGTTAATAACGGAGTGCGTGGGTTCTATTATTAAATTGATACAATTTAATAAGAATAGCGCTGCCACCAGAAATGTAGTGATTCCCATTCTCCCCCTTTATAATTCATTATTTACTTTACTTTCTATTATCACTCGTTTTCTCTGTGTCTCTTACGAACGCGGGCCGACGGTTGAGCCATTACACTTTCGGAAAATATGAAGATACGGGGTTATAAATTATACACTTTACTTATTCTTTAACTGACTTTTATTTATACCGAAACACGTTAGACAAACGGGGTAATGCGAGGGGGAAATTAGCGTTAACATTTTACCGGAGAGAGACTCAAAATACTTATTTTTAAATAAACAACAACATCCTATATACGAAAAACACCTTATTGGCCAACGGCCATCCGATAACTGTCGGTTTTGGGCATTCTCCCTTTTCTTTAGACCTATTTCGGGGTGTTGCCAATTTGTATTTTTATATTTTTAATTTCACAAACCATTATTAATTTCTTATTTAACAAAACTTAATTGAACATTATTAAATTCTTATAAACAAACATTAATTCTTAATTAGACATTACTACACTACATAGTAAATAAAAACTATTATTTAAAAAAAATGCATGTGTAGTTTAGATTAGGTAGTATAGTGTTTCATGCTATCCTTTACTTCCACTGTCCTCTAATGTATAATTGAGTACACGAGATAAATGAATGTACTCTGAAGCTGTTATTTTCATTATACTTTTCCCAACTTTTCTGTGAATCTTCTTTCACAACTATTTTCTGTCAGCAGTAGCTGCTGGAGGAGGGAGAGCCTTGTCAGTTCTATGCTTTACTACTACTACTACTACTACTACTATTCCTGTGTGAAAGCTTTACGCCTCTATAAGTGTAAGGATGGTATAAGCTTTCAATATTCTTTATTTCATTTGCTTTTCTATTTTTTCTTTATTTTCTCTACTTCTTTCTCGGGCTAAACTAGAGTGGGTCTTAGGGTCTTTGTTAGTCCGTCACTCTTTAACTCTGTAACATTCTTCGAGCCCATAATTGTGATGAAACACTTTTTACGCCCTTCTCGGTACAATGGCACTAAAGTTAGGTTAATAAGTTTTCGAGAAATGGATTTTAAAAAGTCACAACCTCGCTCATGCGGAGATGCGCACATGTGTATTATATATCAGTGGTGGCAGTCAGAGTAAGCGGGGCATGCGCCGCCTACCCAGTTAAAGGTTAAATTACAAAACGTCAGTATATTACTATAGTAATCGAAAACTATTATAAAGTTATGATGCTTGTATAATGTATATATAGGGTGAACCAAATGTAGGTGGACAGTAGATGATAACGTTTATTTTGAGAATACATATTTAATTTTTTTGTATACTATAATACAAAATAAAATTTAAATAAATTTAGTTATAATATTTAATATAATAAAACACAAACACCATAGTTATAATGAACACCATAGTTATAATATAAAATAACACAAACCGTATTCAACCTACTGTCCACCTACTTTTGGTTCACCGTGTATATATAGGGGCCTATATATATTTTTTTTCAGCTACCGCTTATCCTGTGGACGCACCCACCGCACGCCACTGATATATGTGTGTGTGTGTGTGTGTGTGTGTATCTACTGTGTGTGTGTGTGTGTGTGTGTATATATATATATATATACATATATATGTGTGTGTGTGTGTGTGTGTGTGTGTGCTTTAAACTGAAAGTATAAATGATCTTAAATATAGTCTACAAATAAAGTATCCCAAAAGTGCATTGTTAAGAGTTCGAAAGTAGATTGAAAGTTTCATTAAATCTTACACTGTATCCTAAACCAATGAGTTGACCCACTTCCACTTACACAAATTCGTAACACAATTCATGGTCATGATAGAGAATTAAATGCTATTATGTAATTCTTAAAATTTTTCCTCACCTAAAAGTCTAAATCTAATAAAATACAAAAAACTATTCTAATTGTGTTCCCGCTTAAATGCCTAAATGCATAAGCATAAATCAGTTATGTTGAACATTAAACAGATATTAAATTTATACCTGACATTAGCTGCTCCTTCAAAGCGTGCTCTGAGTGCGTCTCCGACTTTTCTGAAGTCGCGCATGCGCCGCCAACAAACACGCATTGAACATGAACCAGACACGCCGTGACATTTGCACATAATTTCCATTTGGGATCTGAGAGTCTGTATAAGGGAAAAAATTTATTGTAAGGAAAGGCCCTGCTTATATCCAATTATTTCTTTTCTCGTTTTTAATCAAATAACTTTATATTATTTTAATTTAATTTGCTCTTTATACATTTTATTTTATAAACTAATTTTGTACGAGTAAATTCATTAAAAGAGCCGTAATGCATTTGATCCCTACAAATTAATAGTATTAGTATTTCCCTAAAATTTATCATAAAATGCTAAACAACTGTTATACTGTAATCAAAACTATGGTTATTTTAGGAACTTCCACTATACAGAGGGTTGACAAGAGTAAATAGACACCAGGATTAGTCCTCAAGAACGAATGGCAAAACTCATCAATGAAATGCCAGAACGTGTGTCACCTTTACATAATGAGTTGACGATTGTAAATATATTGATTCAGTAATTCTGTTTTTATTTATTGACTTCTATTATCAAATCAAACAAGCAGAGCCTTCGGCTATCCCTGTCTTACGGGCGGGGCTTGTGCTTCGCAAACTCGCCTACGGAGAGGGCACGTTAGGGTTACCCCTTGGGGGGAGGTCATTCTCCCTCTCCCCCCAAAACTCCCTCACCCCCTTTATGCAACTTGGGAGCTAACCCCCACCCCCTTGTTGCATACTCCCTTCCCCATTACCCCACCCCTCTCCCAAATAGACAACAGTTGCTCCTCTCATTGATTCAATAAAACTATAGAAAAGAACGCAGCCATGAAAATCTTAAACTTCACAAATCTTGATACAATATGAAGCGCAAGATTTTTATGGCTGCGTTCTTTTCTATAGTTTTATTGCGGTACTAGGGCCTACGGGCCTAGTAATTACAACGCTAGAACGCCCTCTACCCCCTTCATGGGAGGAAGGGGGCGGCTGGCATCTTGCAACAATTGATCAACATTGCAATTGCATATGCACTCGAACATTTTGCCGTTTTTTATTTTTTATTTTATATGTCTGTATTTCAAATTTTTAACTTTGTTTAGCTACTGATTCACTGAAAATTCTTAATTAGTATCCAAATTATTTATCCTCAAAGAGATTTACTTAAATCCACGCAATATACGTTCCATTATTATCAGGTCATCCCATAAGTAATGTCGTTTTTTAGATCGGAATTTGAAGGACAAAAAAAACAACAACTGAAACTTTTTAATCTAGTATATATTTTCCATCGGAATCAATGACACTCTGCCAACGTCCTACAAGCTTTACAATGTCATGTTTATAAAATTCAGGCGGTTTTGAGGCAAAAAACTTACAAAGACTGGTGTGCAGGTCATCTAAAGAAGTACTGTATACTGTTTCTCGTCAAGATAATTTTGCAGACTCTTGAAGAGATGATAATCTGAAGGCGCAAGGTCTGGAGAATATGGAGGATGTGGAAGTTTTTCCCACCCAAACTCCTCAATTTTTGCAGAAGTGATCCGAGCGGTGTGAGGACGTGCGTTTTCGTGATGGAACACGATTCCTTTCTGATTAACCAAAGAAGGTCTCTTTTCTTTTAGTGCAGTGTTCAATCGATCCAGTTGTTGACAGTAGACTTCAGCGGTCATTGTTTGGTTGTGTGGTAAGGTTTCAAAGTGTATTACATCACCTTTATCCCACCAAACACTAAGCAACACCTTCCGCAGGTGAAGATTTGGTTTTGGCTGTGGTGTCGCTGGTTCTCCGGCACAAACCCACTGTCGACGGCGTTTAACATTCTGGTACAGTATCCACTTTTCATCACCAGTCACTAAACGGTGCAAAAACGGATCTTGGAGTTCACGGGAATGAAGAGCTGTGCTAATGTTTACCCTCACCCTCAGATTGTGGACCGACAATTCATGTGGCACCCATTTTCCTAACTTAGGCACTTTCCCGAGTTGTTGCAAATGTCGATGGATGGTGGACGGGGATGAATTGAGTTTCTGGGCCAATTCTTCGACAGTTGTTGAACAGTCTTCTTCAAGTGCGGCTAACAGCAGGGCATCATCAAACTCAGCAGGGCTTCCAGAGCGTGCTGCATCTGTCAAACAGCAGTCACCATTCCTAAACTTTTGAAACCATCTTTGACACTTCCTCACATGCAGAATATCGTTGCCATAAACTTCCTGAATGTTTTGCGTTGCTTCAGTAGCATTATTCCCTTTTCTGAACTCGTAAAGCATTATATGCCTGATATTAGGGTGTGTCGAATTTTTCAACTTTCAAATTCCAAATATGAGGGGTGCTAAAAAGTTGCAGCATGACTTAGGAATTCTAAAGATAATTTTGTTAATTTAATATAATTTAGTTTTGCTTGGTAAGAAGCTACATAAAAATAGTGACTTTTTTAACTTTTTTGTGGAATTATATAATTAATTATATTAATAATTATATATGCTGTATATATAATGCACTGCTGTTTTTGCTTATTTCACAGGTTGAAACATATTCATCAGTGTGCTGAAGATTACTTGTCCGTCAGTGCTACCATCCTAACCAGTGGGAATTGAACTACAATGGTTTCTAAAAGGAGGACAAGACTGGGGACATTCACACATATGAGCAACCTAATTGGAACTGGTAGAGAGTTGTTGCCCTCTGAACTCCCAACTCTGCGAGACGTTCTGAAATATGGGCTACTGCTAAGAGAACAAAGTGGTGAGGATGTGGAAACTACCAGCAGCCAGTCTTGCAAAGGACATTTACCCTAAAGTGCTTGAAAAGTGGGAACGAGCAAACAGTTCTTTTGTAGCCCCCGTTGTAAATTCACGAGTCACAATCTTAAACAAGATCCAAGAGAGCTGGGAGCAGCCAAAAACATATCTCTTGGGAGAGGAAAGCTACATGTCAAAGAGGCTTTCATTGCAAAACTTGACAAGCTTTTTGACATTCTCAGTTGCAAGTGTAAAATTGTTCTCTGCTCTGAATTTGGCTGCCTTGCAGATGCTGGTTGCAAAAACGAAACTCACATTAACTGTACATGCCCTAGGGAGATGAAGATCCCTGTGAAGGAACTTGCTTTCATTAAAGGTCAGAGAGACAAGTCTGGTTCTATTGGACCACATCAGATTGGCTTGCCAGATCAACCTGAGCACAACAGACAAGTCAAAAAGCAGAAGCGGCAAGAAGACGAAAGAAGAAGGCTTGCTGAATATAAGCAGACAAGTAAGCAGGATGTTTCAATGCCATCAAATGAAATAATTTTCTCTGATGATAAAATGAGAACAAATGCTGATGCTCAAGATGGAAAGGATGGAAGTTATGAAGTGACATTAGAAATACCAAGCACGTCTTCAACTTCCAATAAAAAGCCAGAGTACAACACATTAGAAATACCTAATGTTGCTATGCATAGCATCAGATATGGTGTTGGCCTGCGTGCCACAGCTGCCATCACCACTGCTGCCTTTATGGATGCTGGCTTGATCACTGAAGAAGACAAGAGACTTGTAGTTGATCACAATAAAGTCAAGAGGGCCCAAGAAAAAGTTATGAGATCCCTGGATCAGGAATTTGATGATCTTTGTAAGAAGGGTGAAATTGACTGCATCTTCTTTGACGGCCGTCAAGATACAACTAAAGTTATGCTGAAAGCAGACAATTCAGATCGTCAGTTCCCCAGCATCATCAAAGAAGAGCATTATTCTGTGTGCAGTGAGCCAGGTGGAAGATATCTCTACCACTTCACTCCTGAGAAAGGCTCAACGAGAAAAAACCTGCTGAATTTATTGCTGATAATCTTGTAGATTTCATGAAGAGGAAGGGCATTGATAAAAGCCTGCAGGCCATTGGAGGTGATTCTACAAATGTTAACACTGGCTGGGAGGGTGGTTCCATGCATTGGGTAGAGGTCAAGCTTTGCCGTAAGCTGATCTGGTTGGTTTGTACCCTCCACACTAACAAGTTACCCCTGCGACACTTGATCACAGCACTGGATGGGAAGACCTTGTCTAACAACAAGTGGACAGGTAACATTGGCAAGATGCTAGACACTGCAACCGAACTTGAAATTGATCCTTCATTCACCAAACTCTCAATTGGAGAGCCTCTTACTTCACTGAGTGACAATGTCGTAAAGGATCTCTCTACTGATCAAGCGTACGGGTATAGGATCACACAGGCCATAAGGACAGGAGAACTTCCCACAGATCTGGCCCTTCTTGAAATTGGTCCAGTGAGCCACTCAAGGTGGTTGACAACAGCAAACAGGCTTTGTCGCATATGGGTTTCAAAACATGGCCTTAAAGGCAAAACCCTCAACAACTTAAGACTGATAGTGGAATACATTGTTGGTGTGTACTACCCCTGTTGGTTCAACATCAAAGTAAAACACTCTTGGGTGGAAGGCCAACGCCACATCTTGTTTCAGCTGCGGCTAGTTAGGCTGCAAAAGAAGGCTGTAGTGGATGCTGTTTTGCCAACCATCAAGCGCTCAGCATGGTATGCATTCAGCGAAATGATAATCCAGACACTCTTGTGCTCAGATGACAGTGAGGAGAGGAGAGCTGGTGTCCAAAAGATTGTTGACATGAGGGTGGAGATGATGACACACTTGGAGATCTTTCTGTACGTCCCAGGAAGACACCTTCCATCAACCCCAGTGCTTCTTCCGTGTTGGAGCTGACAGACTGGTCTGACGGGGTATTTGAACCTCCTTTGACATGTAAACTGACTACAGCGGAAGTAAAGAAGTTCTTTGACAAGCCTATGCAAGTTCCACAGTGGCCCTGTCATGCTCAGTCAATAGAGAGGTGTGTGAAACAAGTCACAGAGGCAGCAGGCAGGGTGTATACACATGAGAAACGTGAGGGCTATATCAGAGGCCAAGAAGCAAGTCGGCGGCTGATGTCCAAGAACGAATCAAAGCAAGACTTGAAACTTGTTGTTTAAATATTTTTTTTTACTGATGTCATTACTTTCTAATTTTGTTTTATGATTACAAGGATATGTTTTATGATTACTAGGATATGTTTTATGCAGAGAAACTAAAATTTTTATAGCATTACCTGACATTTTGAGAAGCTAAAATTAATAAATGTTGTTTTCCGAGAGCAATTTATGTACTTTTTAATCAAACGTAGATTTACCAAGCTAAGTGTTGAGCAATCACAAAAATAATAGCAGATTTGAATTCTTCACATCCAAAAACATATTTTTAAAACCCCTCAGTGAAGGAATTGGCAAAAATTAATTTTCACCTCCCAAATTGACACACCCTAGCCTGATATGCTCTTCTGATACCGCCATGTTTATGAGGGGTTCACATAAAGCAAAACACACGTATTCACTGGTCAAGGTCTGTAAAGTATGTAGCGAAACACGATAGATCTCCTCTTAGATATAACCTTCGGAAAATTTATGCTTAAACCGAGTAGGACTAGTTTAAACTTAGTCTATCGTAAAAAACGACATTACTTATGGGATGACCTGATAATTAAATTTATAAATTATAAGTAAAGTCCATGCATCCATTGCCTTCTGCCTATCAGGCAGGTCCAACTCATGTATCCCGCCAAAGTGTTCTATCCTGAGCTATCCTTTTCATCTCATGGTAGCTTCTGCCTGCCTTCAAATCATCCAGCATTGCTTTCCTTTTCCTTCCCCTCGGCCTTCTACCTTCATATCTACCCTCTATCACCTCCTTCAACAATCTTTCTCCTCTCAACACATATCCGATCCATTTCTTCTGTCTTTCTCTTATCACCTTAATGAGTCTTCTTTCCTCCTTCACCTGTTCCAGTACTTTCTCATTACTTTGGTGTTCCCTCCAGCTTATTTTTAGCATTCTTCTCCAACTCTACATTTCAAAACTTTCCAGGAGTTTCTTTTCAGTTGTTTTCAGTGTCCATGTTTTTGCTCCATACAGTACCACACTCCATATCAAGCTTTTTATTAACCTTTTCTTCAGTTTCAAGTTGAGTTTACCTGTAAGTAGTCTTTTCTCTCTCTCAAAAGCTACCTTACCCATACCAATTCTAGAGCTTACTTCCTTATTGCAATCTCCATTGTTGGTTAATAAACTTCCCAGATATTTAAACTGCTCAGCTTCTTCTAAGGTCCGATTTCCTATCGTTAGGTTCATTTGTGCTCCTTTCCTTCTTGCAATTTTCATTACCTTTGTCTTGGTCTCATTAATTCTCATTCCGAATTCTTCCGCCGTTGTTGTCAAGCTATTGACCATTCTTTGCTACTACAAACAAATGCCTTGTCATCTGCAAACCTTACAGATTTGACCAATTTACCTCCCACTCTGATTCCCTCTTCCAAATCTAAGAGTGCTTCAATTATCATTGCTTCCGCATAGATGTTAAATAACACGGGGGACAGGGAGTTTCCTTGCCTGACCCCTCTCCCAACCAATCCAGGCTCTGATTCTCCTCCTGCAACTCTAACATTCACAGTCTGCCCAAGATATAGATTTTTTATCAGCCTGCGGTCCCTCCAGTCAACATTAATATTCTTCAGTATTTCCATTAGTTTCCTCCATTGGACTCTGTCAAGAGCTTTTTGAAAGTCAATAAAACAAACAAACATTTCCTGATCATGTTCCAGCACTCTCTCTCCCATCATTCTCATAATACCAATAGCTTCTCTTGTTCCGCATTTTGACCTAAATCCAAAATGATCCTCTCCAATGTACTGCTCAGCTCTGTTCGTTAGTCTTCTGGTTAGTGTCCTTAGCATTATTTTTGATGCATGGCTGACCAAGCTTATGGTTCGAAATTCTGAACACTTGGTGGCTCTCGGTTTCTTGGGGATAGTAATCATAGAGACTCATAAAGTCAGCAGGCCAGTCTCCACTTTCATCCATGTTTCTGCACAATACATTCACCTACTCTCTAGCATCACCTTCAAGACTCTTCAGAAGTTCTGCTGGTACATCATCTGGTCCTGAGGCCTTGCCATTTCTTAGGTCTTTTACAGTCATCTCTACTTCTCTTTCCAATATGTCCGGTCCCATACAATCTATTTCCACCTCATCTGCTTCCTCCATTTCGATGTTATTAGGTTTGTTCTCTTTATCATACAGTTCTTCAATATACTCAATCCATCTCTTCCTTATATCTTCTGGTCTTTTCAGTTTTTCTCCATTTCTCTCCTCTATTTCTCGCACTCCCAAGCTACTTCTTTTCCATCTATTTATGTCCTTAACTTTTTGGCACATTAAATCAGTTCTTCCTTTCCTTTCTAATTCCTCCATTTCCCTGCACTACTCTTCAAGCCACATCTCTCTTGCTTTATCAGTTCCTCTTCTCAGTTCGTTATTCAACTGTCTGTATCGTTGTCTCCCTTCTTCTGTATTTATACTCGTCCATTTTCTTCTTTCTTCCATTTTCTCAAGCATCTCTATAGTGACCCAGGGTTTCCTTGCTTCTCTTTTCATATAACCGATATTTTCCTGTGCACTCTCTTTTATTGTATCCCTCAGTCTACACCATCTTTCTTCACTTGTCATATGAATGTGGCCTTCATTTCTTTGCCTCCTTATCTCTTCATTGACCTTTTTAGCAAAAACTCTCCTTTGTTCTCCCTTCAGTTTTTCAGTATCCCATTTCTTCCCTACTTTATTCTTTTTCAGAGTCTTCAGCCTCACCATATTTTCCATTACCACCAAGTTATGATCTGAGTCAGCATCTGCTCTAGGATAAGCTTTCGAGTTCTTCACCGCATTTCTATATCTCTGTCTTACCAAAATAAAGTCAATTTGGAATCTTTCAGTGTCTCCTGGTTTTTTCCATGTATATCTCCTTCTTTTGTGATTTTCGAACCAAGTATTAGTCACCATGAGTTCTTGCCTTCTGCAAGAATTATACTAGCTTTTCTCCTCTTTCATTTCTTCTACCTAATCCGAATGGTCCAACTTCTCCCCCCCCCGTCTTTCCCCTCTCCAATCACACTATTCCAGTCCCCCATGAGTATTACGTTAGCATTTCTTCCATGGGCTTCAATTATTTCCTCTATTCTATCATACATTTCTTCTACCTCTTCTTCCGGATGGGCACTTGTTGGCATATACACTTGCATGACAAATGTATCTACTTTTTCGCCTTTCAGTAAGTAAAGTACTGAACGAAAATGATGCTAATACGCTTTTCAGATATTTCAACATGCAAATATTCTATTAACCTAATTTGATTTCGTACATTCATGACCACTTAAACAGAAAAAGAAAGCATTTAACGTTTTTGTGATTCTCTCATAAAGTAACTTTAACCAAACCAAACTTAATTTAATTTTAATAATTTATTAAATCTTATTCTATAAATTTTTATCGAATTTAAGCGATTAAAAAGAACACCGAAATCTTCATAAATTTAGGAGACAGCCTGAGACTTCACAGATTGTTCATTGACTTCATTTTCGGACAAGATGGCGCCTATCGTTTATATAAGGAACTATTTTTGAGGAACGTAACGAATTATTTCCAATTTTTCTAATTATGTATGACTCATCGCGGGTAATACTGTAAGTGTCAGTGTCATTTGAGTTTCCTTCCAAATGGATTTCTTACTCATTTCATGATTCACAAAACACTGTTGGTTTTTACCTGCTCTGAACGATCCATTTTAACGATTCGGAAAATTTCATGAAACATGTGTGTGTGTGTGTGTGTGTATATATTATATATATATATATATATATATATTCATTTTATGTGGGAAAACTTTATTTAATGAATGAATATATATATATATATATATGATGAATAAAACCACGAAGGAACGGAAACACAGAGTGGTGCTCAAGCGCTTTCGTTTAATGACATCCTCAGGAACACAAAACTAAGTAAAGAGTTCAAGATTATATAGAGGTTACAAAAAAAAAAAAAAAATTATATATATATATATACACAGTATATATATATATATATATATATATATATATAATAAATATAGAAATAAAATTGTGGGAGGAGCATACAAATTTGGAAGGCAAAGATTTGCACACGCGTGTAAAACAGAGTATCAATATTCCGTTAGAACGGGACAGTCGTCCAGTGCCCTTTTTGTCCATTTGTCAGTTATCTCATTGTATTGATTGGAATAATGCTTCAGTTTTGTTTCACTCTAGCAACATTGTTAATAGAAATATTCTTGAGTCTGCTATTATCCAACTTACAAATAACTTTAACATGAGCAAAGGTCTTTTTCAACTCGATCCCGTTGTTTTGAATTCCTTCAGAACGGATTTAGACAAGGGCAGAGTGCTAAAACTTTGGTAATTTTCCCTTATAAATTTGAATGCTCGTCTCACAATTTTTATTTTTCAATTTATTTTTTTATTTTTTTTGTGACCTATATATCATTCAGGCATTATCTATAAAATTGGTTGTAAACAATCCATTTGATATTGTGTTGAATTCGGGCAAAGTGCTAAAATTGGTAGTTTTCCTTACAAATTTGTACGCTCCTCCCACAATTTTATTTCTATATTTATTATATATATATATATATATATATATATTTTTTTTTTTTGGTTAACCTATATATAGTCTTGAACTCTTTACTTCAGTGTTCCTGAGGATGTCATTAGACGAAAGCGCTTGAGCACCACTCTGTGTTTCCTTTCCTTCGTGGTTTATTCATCATAAATATTTTTCACGTGTTACTTTCGTGAAATAATTTTCATATATATATATATATATATATATATATATATATATATATATATATATATACGTATATATATCTATATATATATATATATATATACACACAAACTCAGAATGGTCCCCTGAGAAACTTACATGTTAAACACAGACCGTGCATGGAACAAGGAACTCTTCTGGGAAACTACATCCGCTATAGTTCGAATAAGTAATGATAAATGACAAATACTATAGTTTTTCTTTTTCATGATGGAAAGCCCAACGTGGGCACCGGGTTACTCGCAAAGAGGCCCCAAAATATAGCTTCCCTCACCAGCTATCTGCAAAGCAGATAAGATCCAGCTTTGGGACAGGATCTAGGGTTTACAGCTTATACCTAGCCTACTACATTCAGAACCTCAATATACGCAAGAAACTCGTTGCATTCACGTCGGATTGAATACATCAAAGTGTTCCATGCACGGTCTGTGTTTAACATATAAGTTTCTCAGGGGACCATTCTGAGTTTGTGTATATTAAACGGACATGTTATGTGCCTTGAAAAGTGGACGCTCAATGTCCCGGTTGAGGTTTAAGTTTTGTTTTTTGGCTAAAAATACAATAGTTACCGCTCGGACTTTGTGTTTCCTTTTCCTTGTGGTTGTTTGCTTATATATATATATATATATATCGATTGAATGTTGTTTCACAATGATTATCGTAATGTGATTGGAAGGGTGAAATATCACTGTAATACATTAACCCCCTAATGATTTATTAACAAAATGAAAGGCAAAAGCTCATTTATTTTTCAAGTGGTATTTCCTTCTAATATTTTGTTCATTGCCCTTTTTTTTGACTCTCATAGTATATTTGGTTTGAAATTTCATTTTTGTGTAATCACGTTATTTTCCTCTTGTCCCTTCCCTCCTTCCTCAAATTTTCTTACCCTTCTTCCTGCTTCGTTGTTATGAAGATTCATCAGTCCCTCGCCTGTCGACCTGCCTTCTCTGGCGTCCACGAACTCTTTGCTAAAATACTCTCCGAATCTCAAATCTTCGGAGCATCCTCCCCACTCCCATCTGCAATACCCGATAAACATTATCAGTAACAAAATGACTTGTTCTCATGACTATTCCGTACATATTAACAGAGAGAGAGAGAGAGAGAGAGAGAGAGAGAGAGAGAGAGAGAGAGAGAGTTATTAAACTTGCGATCTATTTAATCAATTTATAACAAACTAAATAACAGAAAGAATCATTCCTTTCAATTCCTCATTTCACCCTGACGAAAGATCGAAATAAGCTTGAAATTAATTGGAATTGGATTCTTATTTATTTCGTGACCAGTTTGCAGTTTTATTATGCCTACTGCCAAAAATACTGTCTGGACGATATGTCCAAATACTCAATGTAATTTAAATTTACTATCAACTAAATTTTTATTAGAATATTTGGGGATTACATCTGATCGACTTGACAGTCTATCGACAAGTGTATCGTGTGCTAGATTAAGTTAGGTTAGGTTAGGTTACGCTAGGTTAGGTTACGGTCTTGTCGATTTGAGGGGTGTAGGTCCAGAAATTTAGGTAATTTATAAAAAAGGCAATCTAAGAATAAATTTTGACATTAAAAACAACTAAAGACTTTCAGTGCTGAAAGTGGAAGAGCATAAACAGCACTATAAAATCTGTAAAATGCATGAAAGTGGGGCTTCCAAATTGCAATATATATGGGATGGAACTCAGAATGGTCCCCTGAGGTTTTTTCATGATACACACAGACTGTGCGTGGAACAAGGAACTCTTCTGGGAAAATTAAATCCACTATAGTCCGAATAAGTAATGATAAATGACAAACACTATAGTTTTTTCTTTTTCATGATGTTAGCCCATCATGAAACGGATTGAATGCATCAAAGAAAAAGGGGTAACTATTATATTTTTAGCCAAAAACCAAAACTTAAACCTCAACTGGAAGAATTGAGCGTCCACTTTTCAAGGCACATAACATGTCCGTTTCTTTGATGCATTCAATCTGACGTGAAGGCAGCGAGTCTTTTGCTTATATTGAGGTTCTAAATGTAGCAGGGCTAGGTGCTTTAAACCCTAGATCCATGTCCCAAAGCTGGATCCTGTCTGCTTTGCAGATAGCTGGTGAGGGAAGCTATATTTATGGGACCTCTTTACGAGTGACCCGTTGCCCACGTCGGGCTAGCATCATGAAAAAGAAAAACTATGGTATTTGTCATTTACCATTACTTATTCGGACTATAGTGGATTTAATTATCCCAAAAGAGTTCCTTGTTCCATGCACTGTCTGTGTGTATCATAAAAAACTCAGGGGACCATTCTGAGTTCATTCCCATCTTCAAACGGACATGTTATGTGCCTTGAAAAGTGGACGCTCAATTCTGCCAGTTGAGGTTTAAGTTTTGGTTTTTGGCTAAAAATATAATAGTTACCCCTTTTTCTTTGATGCATTCAATCTGACGTGAAGGTAGCGAGTCTTTTGCTTATATTGAGGTTCTAAATGTAGCAGGGCTAGGTGCTTTAAACCCTAGATCCATGTCCCAAAGCTGGATCCTGTCTGCTTTGCAGATAGCTGGTGAGGGAAGCTATATTTATGGGACCTCTTTGCGAGTGACCCGTTGCCCACGTCGGGCTAGCATCATGAAAAAGAAAAACTATGGTATTTGTCATTTACCATTACTTATTCGGACTATAGTGGATTTAATTATCCCAGAAGAGTTCCTTGTTCCATGCACTGTCTGTGTGTATCATATATATATATATATATATATATATATATATATATATACACACACACACGAGTGTGTGTGTGTGTGTGTGTATTATATATATATATATACATACACACGAGTGTGTGTGTGTGTGTGTATTATATATATATATGAGGTATCCCCCCAAAAATGCCACTATTTTTATTTGCCCGTTATTTTACGAGTATAATGAATATTTTATCATTAGGGTTTCTTCTTCAGAAAGGTAACAGATTTGGGTTTTTTTATATGCATATACTTATACATTTCTAATGGTTGAACTCTCAAACAGTGATGTCGTGTTTACAGCTGGAACCGAAAATCACGATCGGTGAGTGGTTTCACGTTACAAATTCTGTGACACAGGTGCAGAGGAACTTTCGCAGAGAATATGGATGCAGAGATTCACCCGCTAGAAAGACAATATTACGAATTAGAAAGTTTAAGAAAAAAAGGAAATATAAGAAAGCAACATAAGGCGTGACATATGTTCACATATTGGTTTAATGCAAATTAACACGTGGTAGGCGTGGTAGGCGTGGTAGGCGACGATCCACAAGAACTGTGCAACACGTAAATATGGTTCACGAAATTATTACGTTCAGTCCACAGAAGTCAATTCGACGTTTGTCAGCAGAAGTAGGTATTTCACGAACATATGTGCATCGTATACTTCGTACCGAATCAAACCTTTTTCCCTACAGAATTCATTCACAAGCTTCACTAACTAATGTTCAAAAACAAAAACGAATGGAATTCGCAACATGGATGTTAACGAAGTTAGAAGATCCTGATTTTTTTAAACACACCCAGTTCACTGACGAATGTAATGTACAGTTGCGCTTATTATTCGTAGGACACTCTTGAGAATAGATAGCGACACCTGGAATATATTTGATGTGTGTACTACAAACGGCTGTAACATTTTATGAACGAATCTCGGGTTTAGTGAGTGAGCGTTGATTGGTTGGTTGATTCATTGTCAAATGTATTTAGAACATAATTATTTCCATTCACTTTGGTTTACATATTACTAAGGAGATACTAAGGAGATATATATTAACAAGGTGGGGATGTCAATGAAGTGAATAAAAGTTGGTCTTGTAAAAACTAAAAAAAAAAACTTTCGGACGTGATGACAGTGTTCTTGGTATTGGCAAGCCGGTAATCCTCTATTTAACTGACATTTCAATGAATAAACACTAACACATAACACGTGCATTGTCAGCATGTTCAATTGGTACTTTCCTGTTATCCCGGACCCCAGACTTTTTGCCAGATTCGTACTCCTCTTGCCATATTGCCAAATTTCATTGCCAAATTTTTTTAAATGTTAAGTAACTAACCAAACCTAACCTGACCTAACCTAACCGGGGGTTAGGTTGGGTTAGGTTAGGTGAGGTTAGGTTAGGTTAGTTACTTAACATTAAAAAAAAAATTGGCAATGAAATTTGGCAATCTGGCAAGTGGCGTCCGAATCTTGCAAAAAGTCTTGGGTCCGGGATAACAGGAAAGTACCCAATTTACCATCTCCCAGATAAGACATATTGGTTGAATGCAACTTAACACGTAAATGGTAGTTATCAGATTATCTCAGGCGTCGTTAGAATTGCCAAGTGAACGATAGATGAGCGAAAATATCCACTAGCCCATACTTCATTGTTTTCTACCGTCGTTCAGCGAAAAAATATTAAGGGTTCTGATATGTTGTGTAATAAATGATGGGTCCCGCGTCTTAAGGTACCTAAGCGACAAAATTAAAATTCGCCAGAAATCCCCTCCAAAGTTCAGCAATATTCTCACAAAAGTATCTCTGTTATTAATTGAGCTAGAACGTTCATTTTTGGCTAAATTAGAGTTCTTATAAGTATGCTAATAAAGATGTTGATGAGTTTTTGGAATAGATTTCCATATTTTATATTTTATATATATATATTTTTAAATCTTTTGATTTTCTTATTATGCCTAACTTTGAGTGAACTTTTGGCTGGCGATAGAGGTGAAAAAAGTAGTTCGCTTCATAAGGTTTTCAACCATACTTCTAGTGTCGTAAGGTCATTATAACCCAAACCACGCGATAGAGGAAGGGTGAAAATAGTGATATCCATCAAAAACACGTTTTCGCATGTGGTGGCGCTTAGGTACCTTAAGACCCGCGACCCCTCAAATATTTAACATAACATACTGAAGCCCAGTAGTTCAGAATATATACACGGAACTAAGTTAGAATGGAAATAAAGGGGTATTTTATAACAAGCAGTGAATAATGTATTATATTTGTTTGTAACAATATGTAATTGGTTTATTACATAGTTTTCCGTCATTTTGCTTACAAAACGAAGGGAGAATAGAATAGATCGAGAATATCTGGGTTCCACAATATCTTATATGTTGCTTACAGGGTTCCTTGACCTAGAAAAAGGTTGAAAAACACTGCCACAGATATATGCTAGATTTGTAAGTATGTGATGGTCTGCCTAGCACAGCGGGTCCCAAAGTGTGAGTAATTTTGACATTTCCTGGGGGTAAAAAGGAATTCCTGAAAATTGTTTTTTTAATGTTCGTTTTGTGAAAAACGCGTTTTTTCGAGTTAGACCGTTTAACTGTTTAGGTCGTGGTCGCAGTGTTAGAAAAGACGAACGGCTACACCACGAGGAGAATTATAGAGACTTTCCTAGACTGACACGGTGTGTTCATAGTAGCGCATTGGCTAAAGAAAAGCTAAAAATTGAATTTCTACCTACAGAACCTAGTTTAATCTAGAATCTGTGTAGGCACTGTATGTAAAATCTGCAATCAATATCCTTATTGAGGACATAAAATGAATTAGTACATATTTAATACGCAGCCATGCTGTCTAAAAAAAAGAGGCCATTCACTTATTACGCCCTGAAAAGCAGTGACTCACCTGAACTGAACGCAGCATTCCTGAAAATGCGGCAAGATCTTATTCTGAGGTTTGAGTTTGCAGAGAAAAAAATAGACATTTTGGGCAAAAGTGGATGGGGAGTATCCTTTGCTTGCTGAAAAGGTAAAGAAAGTGCTGGTGCCTTTTGCGACAAGTTATCGTTGTGAGGTGAGGCATTTTCAGCAATGATGGTCATAAAGAACAAACCAAACTGTGAAATCGGCTGCACATTGAAAGCGATTTACAGTGCGTCTTGAGCGAAACTGAACCCAGAATTCAGGCGTTAGTTCAGCAGAAACAGTTGCATCCCTCGCAGTAGATTAGTACAGTAGTTGTTGGTGACGCGTTTTGCTTGTTTCCTATGTAATGCTGTAGCCATTCTTTGACCAATATCATATGTGTTTAACTTGTACATAAGGCACTGTATATATAGAAATATACGAGTATTATGTTTATAAAATTTGAATAATTATTCTCATGCTCAGTAGAATGAAGTTTCCTGTGCTTTTTGGAGTGGGTAATTTCCATTTGGCGATTAACGAAAAGAGGTAATCACAAAAAAAGTTTGGGAACCGCTAGTGTAGCAGCTTAATTACCATTTTCCAAACTGTTTCCACATTCCAACAATTTCACCTGACTTTTAACACATCACGTGACACCACATGACGTCATAACAGAGGTGTTAAAAGGTATGGTGACTGAGAATAAGCTCACACTATTCCTGAATCTTGTCGAAGCAACTACTCTGCAGAATGGATTATCATCACCAGAAAATTGCTGAAAGGGGAAGAATCATCGGCATGAAGGAGAGTAGTATGACCGCAAAATGTTAGAGTGCAATGCAATTGCAATTGTTGCTAGGCATCCCCTTGGTGCCAACCCCCCCCAAGGCACCCCCACCCCATTTGCTGCAAGGCACCCCCACCCCCTTTGCTGCAAGGCCCCCCATTCGTGTCAACCCCCTTGGTGCCAACCCCACCCATTTGTTGGAAGGCACCCCCATTGGTGTCAACCCCCCTTGGTGCAACTCCCACCCATTTGTTGCACCCCCACCTCCTTGGTGCCAACCCCACCCCTTTGTTGCAAGGCACCCCCATTGGTGTCAACCCCCTTGGTGCCAACACCCACCCCTTTTTTGCACCCCCACCCCCCCATTGGTGCCACCCCACCCCCGTTTGTAGCAAGGGGGAAGCCTCTTTGGGGGAGAAGGTGGGACGGCCTCATCCCCCAAAGGGGCATACCTAACCTGGGGGAACCTCTTTGGGGGAGAAGGTGACGGCCTCACCCCCCAGAGGGGCATACCTAACCTAAGAGAGAGAGAGAGAGATAAAGAGAGGTGGAGGGAACTCAGATGAAGGGTTCTTCGCTTGGCTACTGCCAAGCTCATATGAGGTCTTCAGCCACCCCGCCGCTCTCTTATAGGCCCCTAATCAGCCAGTACCTCAGGGCATCATCAGCCAGTGCCTCCGGGCATCATCGGCCAGTGCCTCCGCATCATCAGCCAGTGCCTCCGGGCATCATCGCCTCCGGGCATCGGTTGACGCGTCGCCCGTTCACGGGGACGACTCCCGTGCGTCAGGTTGCTGGGCGCCCTAGCCAAGTGTCACAGTGTACGTTTATGTGAGCTAAAAAGGAGCCTGGTTCGCACCCCGGACGGGGCTCGTTACTCAGGGTACCCTAATGCCTTCCCGTGGGTCTAAAGCTGACGTAAAACACTTCAATTCAAAAATAAAGAAAAAAGAGCCCCGTAGGCCTAAGGTGGTCGAAGGCAGGGGTAAAACATCTCGTACGAAAAAAGAAAATAATTAAATCACCGAAAAAAGCTTTCAAATGATTCATATATATATACATATATATTATACTTAAACGAATTTAAGAATATTTGGTTTAATTCTATCCTGCATTATTTTTGCAATAAAACGCAAACCTTTAACCCCATATATAGTGTTTCAAAACTTGTTTGTAAGTAAGCGTGAAATTATTATTATTATTAATATTATTACCACTACTAATATATTATATATATATATATATATATATATATATATATATATATATATATAATATATATATATATATATATATATATATATATATGGGGTGTAGAAAAACTCGTACGCAAAATAAATCCCAAATGATTCAATATATATATATACATATATATATATATATATATATATATATATATATATATATATATATACTTAAACGAATTTAAGAATATTTGCTTTAATTCTATCCTGCATTATTTTTGCAATGAAACGCGAAACTTTAACCCCATATATAGTGTTTCAATACTTCTTTCTAAGTAAGAGTGAAATATTATTATTATTAATATTATTACCACTACTAATGATATAATATATATATATATATATATATATATAATATATATTAGTGATACACCGATACCTCAATTTTGCCGATACCGATTAATCGGCCGATACCAATTTGGCGATACCGATTAATCGGCATCAATTTAGAAAAATTATAAGTATAACCCAATGTAATGTATATTAATTAATATTATATTATATTATTTACTTTTATTTACTATAATAAAAACTTATTACTTAATTAGCGATGTGAGCTTGTTTTTGTTTTTAATAAAAGTTTTTTATTGATACTCCAAAATATTATTCACTGAGAATATTCGAGAATATTCTTTTTTCTTAGTTTTAAGAGAGTTTTAGATTGTTTTACAGCTTTTTATAGAATTCTAGAATATTTCAGAACCTTATGGAACTTTCTAGAATGTCTTAGAATATTCTAGACGATTCCAGAACATTCTGGAATACTCCGGATTTGGGAGAAAATAGTACCTATATAAAGGATGGCAAATTATTTCCTTGGTTAGTTGTGGTTGTGTATAGCAAAAGCAAGTATCTACATGTGATTGTGATATTGTCTGTTGAGCATTTTATGGTAGGCCAGGTAGTTCTTTTTGAAGTATTTTTTTTTTTTGCCATTTTGGATAATAATTTGAATAACAAATTGAAAGTGTTATTAAACTGGTTTTCTTAAGCTTAGCATTATTTATAACTGCTTGATCAGCTTGAATCATTCAAAATTATTTCAAATTTGTTTTTAAATTTATACATTTAAGATTGAATATTAGTATTGTTTTTTTAATATTATTTGGTTATTTACAACAAAAATATAGCTGATTATTTACAACAAAAATATAGTACCCTATTTTATAACATTATAGCAAATAGAGCAAGCATCTACACATGATTTTCTTGTTCCTTAAGGGAACAGGAAAACCTTGATAAGGTAGGGGAAATTTACGTTAGGTATAACAAAAAGTCCATAGATAGCCTACATACATACAAATCCATACATACATACTGGTATAGATACTAAAATACATACTGTTGCAGTTACTTAAATAATTACTAATATAGTTACTAAAATACATACTGATATAGTTACTAAAATATATTTTGATATACCGTAGTTACTAAAATACCGTACATACTGATATAGCTGTGTGAATTAGTGATATGTGTTATTAGGGTGTGTCGAATTTTTCAACTTTCAAATTCCAAATATGAGGGGTGCTAAAAAGTTGCAGCATGACTTAGGAATTCTAAAGATATTTTTGTTAATTTAATATAATTTAGTTTTGCTTGGTAAGAAGCTACATAAAACTAGTGACTTTTTTTACTTTTTTGTGGAATTATATAATAATTATTATATTAATAATTATATATGTTGTATATATAATGCACTGCTGTTTTTGCTTATTTCACAGGTTGAAACATATTCATCAGTGTGCTGAAGATTACTTGTCCGTCAGTGCTACCATCCTAACCAGTGGGAATTGACCTACAATGGCTTCTAAAAGGAGGACAAGACTGGGGGCATTCACACATATGAGCAACCTAATTGGAACTGGTAGAGAATTGTTGCCCTCTGAACTCCCAACTCTGCGAGACGTTCTGAAATATGGGCTACTGCTAAGAGAACAAAGTGGTGAGGATGTGAGAAACTACCCAGCAGCCAGGCTTGCAAAGGACATTTACCCTAAAGTGCTTGAAAAGTGGGAACGAGCAAACAGTTCTTTTGTAGCCCCCGTTGTAAATTCACGAGTCACAATCTTAAACAAGATCCAAGAGAGCTGGGAGCAGGCCAAAAACATATCTCTTGGGAGAGGAAAGCTACATGTCAAAGAGGCTTTCATTGCAAAACTTGACAAGCTTTTTGACATCCTCAGTTGCAAGTGTAAAATTGTTCTCTGCTCTGAATTTGGCTGCCTTGCAGATTCTGGTTGCAAAAACGAAACACATTAACTGTACATGCCCTAGGGAGATGAAGATCCCTGTGAAGGAACTTGCTTTCATTAAAGGTCAGAGAGACAAGTCTGGTTCTATTGGACCACATCAGATTGGCTTGCCAGATCAACCTGAGCACAACAGACAAGTCAAAAAGCAGAAGCGGCAAGAAGACGAAAGAAGAAGACTTGCTGAATATAAGCAGACAAGTAAGCAGGATGTTTCAATGCCATCAAATGAAATAATTTTCTCTGATGATGAAAATGAAGAACAAATAGCTGATGCTCAAGATGGAAAGGATGGAAATTATGAAGTGACATTAGAAATACCAAGCACGTCTTCAACTTCCAATAAAAAGCCAGAGTACAACACATTAGAAATACCTAATGTTGCTATGCATAGCATCAGATATGGTGTTGGCCTGCGTGCCACAGCTGCCATCACCACTGCTGCCTTTATGGATGCTGGCTTGATCACTGAAGAAGACAAGAGACTTGTAGTTGATCACAATAAAGTCAAGAGGGCCCAAGAAAAAGTTATGAGATCCCTGAATCAGGAATTTGATGATCTTTGTAAGAAGGGTGAAATTGACTGCATCTTCTTTGACGGCCGTCAAGATACAACTAAAGTTATGCTGAAAGCAGACAATTCAGATCGTCAGTTCCCCAGCATCATCAAAGAAGAGCATTATTCTGTGTGCAGTGAGCCAGGTGGAAGATATCTCTACCACTTCACTCCTGAGAAAGGCTCAACGAGAAAAAACCTGCTGAAGTTATTGCTGATAATCTTGTAGATTTCATGAAGAAGAAGGGCATTGATAAAAGCCTGCAGGCCATTGGAGGTGATTCTACAAATGTTAACACGGGCTGGGAGGGTGGTTCCATGCATTGGGTAGAGGTCAAGCTTTGCCGTAAGCTGATCTGGTTGGTTTGTGCCCTCCATACTAACGAGTTACCCCTGCGACACTTGATCACAGCACTGGATGGGAAGACCTTGTCTAACAACAAGTGGACAGGTAACATTGGCAAGATGCTAGACACTGCAACCGAACTTGAAATTGATCCTTCATTCACCAAACTCTCAATTGGAGAGCCTCTTACTTCACTGAGTGACAATGTCGTAAAGGATCTCTCTACTGATCAAGCGTACGGGTATAGGATCACACAGGCCATAAGGACAGGAGAACTTCCCACAGATCTGGCCCTTCTTGAAATTGGTCCAGTGAGCCATTCAAGGTGGTTGACAACAGCAAACAGGCTTTGTCGCATATGGGTTTCAAAACATGGCCTTAAAGGCAAAACCCTCAACAACTTAAGACTGATAGTGGAATATATTGTTGGTGTGTACTACCCCTGTTGGTTCAACATCAAAGTAAAACACTCTTGGGTGGAAGGCCAACGCCACATCTTGTTTCAGCTGCGGCTAGTTAGGCTGGAAAAGAAGGCTGTAGTGGATGCTGTTTTGCCACCACCAAGCGCTCAGCATGGTATGCATTCAGCGAAATGATAATCCAGACACTCTTGTGCTCAGATGACAGTGAGGAGAGGAGAGCTGGTGTCCAAAAGATTGTTGACATGATGGGTGGAGATGATGACACACTTGGAGATCTTTCTGCACGTCCCAGGAAGACACCTTCCATCACCCCAGTGCTTCTTCCGTGTGGAGCTGACAGACTGGTCTGACGGGGTATTTGAACCTCCTTTGACATGTAAACTGACTACAGCGGAAGTAAGAAGTTCTTTGACAAGCCTATGCAAGTTCCACAGTGGCCCTGTCATGCTCAGTCAATAGAGAGGTGTGTGAAACAAGTCACAGAGGCAGCAGGCAGGGTGTATACACATGAGAAACGTGAGGGCTATATCAGAGGAAAAGAAGCAAGTCGGCGGCTGATGTCCAAGAACGAATCAAAGCAAGACTTGATGAAACTTGCTGTTTAAATATTTTTTTTTACTGATGTCATTACTTTCTAATGTTGTTTTATGATTACAAGGATATGTTTTATGATTACTAGGATATGTTTTATGCAGAGAAACTAAAATTTTTATAGCATTACCTGACATTTTGAGAAGCTAAAATTAATAAATGTTGTTTTCCGAGAGCAATTTATGTGCTTTTTAATCAAACGTAGATTTACCAAGCTAAGTGTTGAGCAATCACAAAAATAATAGCAGATTTGAATTCTTCACATCCAAAAACATATTTTTAAAACCCCTCAGTGAAGGAATTGGCAAAAATTAATTTTCACCTCCCAAATTGACACACCCTAAATTGTATGTGGAATTGGCAATCTAGTTCTTATAATGGCAGTTGTGATTGTGGTATGATATAATTGGGTGTTTTCCGGTTTGTCTTTTATATTTCAATATACATATCGCTACGGTTTTACCTGTAACTTTATAACGGGAACCATAACAATAGCTAATAAATACGTTCTGATATACAGTTACTAAAATACAGTACTAATATAAATTAGTTAGTTTATTTATTTCTTCACTCATCCTATCATTCACTTCTGACTTAGAGTTTCTCCATTTTGACAGGAACTGAAGTTAAGTTGTATCAGAATAGTTGAAAACCCCCTCAAATATTCTATAAAAGAAAATTATCAAAAATTTTCGGTTTAGAGAATATTCTCCTAAAGATTATTCCCGAGAATTTTACACTAATATGAGCTATGTCTAAATCTTCCAAAAAGCCCCCAATTTGGGATTTTTTTGCCATCTGTTCAGAAGATAATAGCAAAGCAAAGTGTAAAGTATGTGGTGCGCTTATATCCAGAGGAGGAAAGGAAACACATAAAATGGACTACATCAAACCTCAGAAGAGCCATCTTAAGTCTCAGCACAAAGCTCTTTTTAACAAACTTGAAGCTCTCAACAAGCAACATCATCCAGTAAAAAAAACATCACTAACAAGTCAAAGCATACTCATGTCCACTTTTCTGTCAAAGAAAGTTACTGACTCTCCAAGTGATGAATCATCAAATAAAGATAGAAAAACTGAGATAGTTTCGTTGGAAAAACCAGGCCCCTCCAATAGGAAATCATTAGAAGAAACTATATCAGAATTTGAACATGTAGAACCAGAAGTACATGAACTACAATCATCAGACAGCAAGTTAACAAGTCAAGATAAAACTCTGTTACAACCATCATTGGAGAATCTACTGGAAAAGAAAAAGAAATGGGCAATCAATGATAATAGAGCTAGAGTTATTACTTTGAAGATTGGAGAAATGATCTGCTACGATCTGCAACCCTACTCAGTTGTAGAAGACATTGGCTTTAAAAATTTGATAAGCCACCTTGAGCCTAGATACACTATACCATCGAGAAAACATTTTGCAGAAAGTGTCATCCCCTTCATTTACCAAAAAATTGGAAACTACTCTACGTACCAAGCTTGATAATGCGTCATATGTCAGCCTTACTACAGATGGATGGACGGCTATCATAGTCTGCATTCGTTTTATAGCTTAACAGCCCACTGGATAAATGAGGAGTTTGGACCTGAGCAAGCTGTTCTACAAATGTCCCATTTTGGAGGCTCACATACTGGAGTTAAAATAGCAAAGTTTTTAACAGATTCCCTCAAAAAATGGAACATCAATAAGGAAAAGATACAGATGATCGTAACCGATAATGCGGCAAATATGAAAGTTGCTATTAGAGAGGGTGGCCTAGAAGACTCCTCATTTTGTTGTGTTATAGATACACTTCAATTATGCATACAAGATAAAGTTATTCAAGAACAAAGAAGCGTAAAGGACATGCTTGCAGTTGTACGAAATTTGGCAACTCATTTCCATCACTCTAGTTCAGCACGAGATGCTTTAAAGGAAATACAAAATGAAATTAAATTACCGCAGCATGCTATCATCCAAGACGTATCAACTAGGTGGAATAGCATCTATTATATGCTAGCGCGCATTGTTGAGCAAAAGAAAGCAATAATCCTATATTGTATAGGGAAAAAGCATACTTGCTTAACAGATGACCAGTGGGAGCTTGCCGAAACACTTGTTATGGTTCTCAAACAGTTTGAAGTAGCGACCAAAGAGATGAGCTTTGCAGATGCATTAATTTCTCAAGTCATTCCTTTTATTGTATCAATGGAAAAGTATCTTGATTTTGCTGTGACAAATGTCAAAGGTATTCAAACCATTCTTGAGGAAGTCAGAGGTAGTTTTAAAGAAAGATTTAACAAGTATAAAGAAGAATCTAAACTAATCCTAGCAACAGTACTCGATCCACGGTTCAAAATGAAATATTTTGTTACATCAGAAGACAAGGAGAGAGCCCTAACAGAACTATATAATGCTTCAGACAAATTTGCAAAACCAAAAACTGATGGTAAGTCAAATAATATTTATATTTTATTCTTCTTTTCCCAGATTACAATTTTATTTTCATAATTTTTTTTAAAAATTGATTCTAGGGTTTAGGATATTAACTTTTTAACTCAGTCAGTAGTTATTTTCATTAGCAAAAATACCTATTCATTGTTATTTAAAATAAAAAGATCTAATGTTCCTTCAAAATTAGTTCATCTATTTCCTTATTTTTTAAATTACAAAGTAAATTGGTGCACTAAAGTGATTTATTCTTATTGGCAAAGTTGATTTTTTTCAGATTTAAACTAAAATCTCAAAAAAAAAAAATCATTAGGTTTTATGACATACAGTTACCAGTGTTGTATGAACTTTAATAGCTATACTTAAATTACAGAATACAACACAAGTTTAACTGACTCAGAGTTTTCAGACTCTGGTTCTACTGCTTCTGGATCAGATGCTGAGTCGACAACTTCAGGTTCACCCTTAAAAAAGCTAAGAATGCAAGATGATATATATAAATTTTTTGAAAAAGGGGAAATCAACTTGGAACAGTCAAAAAAGTTACAAAAAAGTCGAAATAATCCACAAACAACTTATTAAAGACAAAAAGATAAAATGGTTAGCAACATTTTTTTTTTAGGTGACTTTATATTTAAATTATTTATGTAATGTAACGTAACACTGCATGATTGTATGTATTTTCTATATATTTCAGGAAAGAAGAAGTTGATTTCTACCTATCACTTCCTGCAATAGCAAAGAAAGAATGTCCATTTCATTGGTGGAACAATTATGATATGGGCAAATTTGGAAAGAAATCAACAGAAAATGAACAACAGCTAACTACACTCTGCAAAATGGTCAAAAAATATCTGTGCGCTCCTCCCTCTTCAGTTTATAGTGAAAGATTGTTCAGCACAGGAGGAAATATCTACGAATTCAAGAGAAACAAATTAACGCCCGAACATGGGGAACAATTGGCATTAATTCATTGTAACATGAAATTTTTAAAATAAAAATAAAAAAATTTCCAACACTTCAAGCAGCTGTAAGGAATATATTGAATAAATAAACCATTTTTAAAAAGTTAATTTTTAGTTATTTTAAGGAAAATATTTTTATATGAAGATAGCTACCATAGCTAGCTACTTTGAAGAATTTGATTGTTTTTTACCAGGATGTGTGTTTTCAATAAAGCTTCATTTCGGTGTTGTCTTAATCATTTATGTTTGGTTAATGAAGTTTATTTCGGTTGAAATAAGGTAGTTTTTTGCTAAAAATTTTGTCTTCTATACATGCGACTCAGTGTAAAATGATTTTGATGTTCCTACCTGCTAGATTTAAAAAAAGAGACAAAAGGTTAAAGTTTTGTGATTTAGTGTTAAAAACTAGAAACAATTTTAATTATAGTTTTAAGAATGTCGCATCAGCAAAAAAATCATTTCCCATTTGGTGACCCATTTCGCCCCAGTCGACGCTACATATGCCAAGCTTGCCGATACCGATTAATCGGCCGATATTAGGAAAATAATCGGCATGCCAGGTGCCGATACCGATTAATCGGTGCACCCCTAATATATATATATATATATATGGGGTGTAGAAACAACTCGTACGCAAAATAAATCCCAACCGTAGGTCTAAGGCGGGGTTAAAACATCTCGTCCGAAAAAAGAAAATAATTAAATCACCGAAAAAAGCTTTCAAATGATTCATTATATATATATATATATATATATATACATATATTAATATATACAGTATATATATATATATATATATATATATATTATATATATATATATATATATACTTAAACGAATTTAAGAATATTTGCTTTAATTCTATCCTGCATTA
The DNA here is from genome assembly GCA_023014485.1 of Bathynomus jamesi. Lineage (NCBI taxonomy): Eukaryota > Metazoa > Arthropoda > Malacostraca > Isopoda > Cirolanidae > Bathynomus > Bathynomus jamesi. The sequence continues at coordinate 259,126 of JAJOZX010004505.1, forward strand.
TTTTTGCAAAAAAACGTGAAACTTTAGCCGCATATATAGTGTTTCAATACTTGTTTCTAAGTAAGCGTGAAATTATTATTATTATTAATATTATTACCACTTCTAATGATATATATATATATTTCAATTTTGGAAATCTTGGAAATGTACAGGAAAAGGCATGTTTTTAGGTCGTATCTTTCGAGTTTAATCTACGGTCAGGAAGGCAATTTTAGAACAGATGTTTTTCAATCCTTCACACATAATTCAGACGATTTATGTTTAGGCCGACCAACGATAACCTAATCAAACTACAAAACAAGATTCGAGTTGGGACCCTTTCTGTCGCCTTTCAGTGCAAATAACATTTTATTTTCTGCCAGTTTGGTACAACACACACAATACACGTCATTTCTAATCAGCATGTGACCATTTAAGCAAATAAACATTTTAGCCGTAAAGGTTAAGGTTTCTTCAGCAAATATTTCATGGGTCTGTTTCCACCACAGAAAGACTATCTTGTAAAAATATAAGACATTTTCGCAGAAATTTAAATTGAATTGCTCGGGAAATAAACAAAGAATTTATGGGACAAGAAGTTCATTTCAAACAGGCAGATGTTTTGGTTCTCAAATCTTAAACCAATATTTGGCCAGCGATAGGGAATATAAGATTATCACAGAAAAAATAAAATTTGTATCAGATAATGGGGACCGCGAATCGGGGCAGACGGCACGCCCAGATTTGATGGGAGACAGCCAATCACTGCACTGTGGGGCGGGGGCAGGACCTCGGTTGGGAAGCATGCCGGCCTACACGATAAGCCCCGCCCAAATTCATGCCCAGACTTCATGGATTCAGCCAATTACGACACTGTTGGGCGTGCCCAGGACCTTGGATTGGTCGATATACAGGCGTAAACTTTACGCCCCACCCAAATTTCACCGCCAGACAATATGAAGCTAAGGATCGCTCTTGTGGGCTGGCCACATGCCCCCCCCCTTATAAAGGGAGAATCAAGACACAGAGACGCAGTTTCTCCCGGTAGTGATTTATACAACAACAATGAATCAACTGTACAATACACCCGATTTGCTGGAAGGCGAGTCCGCATATACTCACGCAGCACGACTGATTTTCGCAGCTGCAGATCGGGGCGAACTCCTATCAACACAGATCTCGTTTCGCATTTTGTTTCTCTATCCAATTCAGAAAATCATATTATGTTTAACTTATCGTAGGTTTTTATTTACTGTCTGTTCCCTCACTTATATATATACTGTGTATATATATATATATATATATATATATATATATATATATATATGGTGAAGCTTTAATAGCGTTTTGAAAATTATTTTGTATTGTTTCACGTTTCGCATTTTGTTTCTCTATCCAATTCAGAAAATCATATTATGTTTAACTTATCGTAGGATTTTATTTACTGTCTGCTCCCTCATTTATATATATATATATATATATATATATAGAGAGAGAGAGAGAGAGAGAGAGAGAGAGAGAGAGAGAGAGAGAGAGAGAGGCGGGGCCACCAGCTTGACCTCCGTGTGAAGAGAGACCAACGCACGAAACAACATAAGGTTCATAAGGTATATGTTGAAGCTTCAAGAATATTTTCACGATAATTGAGCACCGTAGTAGGAAATTACCAAATTGCAATAAACGCGTTTTGAAAAATATTAATTACACTGGTATGCATATGAAATTGTTTTGTCTGCTGTGAGGGTTTTTTCAACTCATATTATATAATTCGACCATGCTGAATTCGAAAATGACTGGTTTTCCTCAATCAGGTCAGGTTTTTTCTCTATTGGCCATTTATTATAAGTCCAATTTTATCCCCAAATTTATTGATTTTTTTAGCTTAAACACTGTAGATACGAGTAATATAAGAACACTCGTGAAAAATTAAAACATTGTGTGAATAAATACTTTTATTCATACAATGAATATGGAAAAAAGTTTATTGAGGAAGGAAGGAATTTTTTTTGGCTTTCCGTCTGTGTTTTTCTTCGGGCACGTCTCGCTTCAAACACCAGCAATAGTCCGCCAGCATATTGATATCCCAGTTTCCCTGGTACCTCTCTTCCATTATTTTGATATCTTGGTGAAATCGTTCACCCTGTTCCTCACTATAATCCCCGCAATTTTCAGGAAAATAGTCCAAGTGGGACCACAAAAAGTGCATTTTTATGGACATGCGCGACCCATGAGCTTTGAAAGCTTCCATCAAGTTTTCGACAACGGACTCGTATTCTGGACTTCTACGCTTGCCAAGAAAATCAGTGACAACTGATTTGAATGCCTGCCAGGCATTCTTCTCAGTTGGAGTCATTGCGTTTTCGAACTGAGTATCGTTGATCAAAGTTCGAATTTGAGGACCATCAAAAACCCCAGCATTTAGTTTAGCATCAGATATATGAGGAAATTTACTCTCGAGATATCGGAATGCTGAACCCTCCTTATTCATTGATTTGATGAAATTTTTCATCAAGCCCAGCTTAATATGAAGTGGTGGGAGCAAAATTTTTGTTGGTGGTACAAGGGGCACTGAAACGACATTATGCGACCCAGGTTCAAAATTCTCTCTGGATGCCCATTCACGCTGTGCATAGTGCTTCTCATCCGCTCGGCTATCCCATTTGCAGAAGAAACATGGGTATTTCGTGTATCCCCCTTGCATTCCCAATACAAATGCCACAATCTGAAAAAAAATGAAAAATTTAAAGAATTTAGAGAATTTGTTCTATCAGATAAAAAAATCTATGCATTGGACTGTATCACTTCTGTGGGGAAGTTAAGTGTTCTTATACGCTCTCAAATAACCTTTGGAAAAACAACATAGTCAATAGCAATAGTTTACTTATGATATTAGTATTACCTTCAAATCTACACAGATCCTCCAGTTATGTTGGTCGTATACGAGAGCATCCAGTAAAATTTTCATGTTATCGTAGCTCTCAGTAAGTTGTACGGAATGTGCTACAGGGACTGATGCAACCCTATTCCCAATGTTGAGAAGTACTGCTTTCAAACTTCGTTTAGACGAGTCTATAAATAGCCTCCATTCTGATGCGTTATATGGCAGGCCCAAGGATTCGATTAGCCCCTCAACATTGCAGCAGTACACTAAGGAAGAGGTATTTTCGTGCACTGCAAAAAACTTGCGGAATTCTTCCTCTCGTTTCCTATACCAGGAGAATGTTGTTCCCGGAGCCAGCAAGTTGTCCTCTCGAAGTCGTGAGCCCAAGATCTCGGCAGCTAATTTGGAAACTCCTAAATCCCTGGTAAGATCATTAAGTTCGGCATGGTTGAGAGGCCTCGGCTCATTTGAAGCGGTATTTTGAGGTATATACGACTGGGACTGGTCATTGGCATTGGTCATTGATTCATCATCAGAATCATCGAAGTCCAGGGTTTGAGGTGGGTCGGGTATTGGAATTCCAGGACCATGGGGTACAGGTCTCATAGCAGAAGGAATGTCAGGGTATACAACAATGTGTTTATTCTTCTTGTTAACTCCTGAAAATAGAAACACAGAAACATGGATACAAAACTTGCATATGAAATAGAAGAAGCATTCAGACAGTGGCGGCTCGTGAGGGAAGGCTGCAGTCTGTAAGATATGAAATAGGTCGATGGAGTCTGTATATTTTCTTTCTTTTTCATTCATATTGTCCCTTCGGGGACAATATGAATGAAAAAGAAAGAAAATATACAATCATTGTATATGTAAATGTAACTTGTATAACAATATGTATGTGTAAATGTATTTTCTATAACAATATGTATATGTAAATGTATGATTACCATTATGGTGAATATTATGCTATATATGGTGACTATTACATTATGGTGAATATTATGTCAAGTTTCATACGAGGATTTCAAAATATTTAAGAAAAATAAATTTATAAGCCCACCTTGGAGGTTTGTCATGCAGAAATAGCAATCTGTCACGTGATCCTTTCCTTCTCTCCAAATCATGGGAATTCCAAAAGGCAAAGATTTCGCTCTGCCTTTGCTCCATCTTCTCAAATTTTCAATGCACGTCTTGCAGCACATATGAGGGGCGAAATTTTTGTCCTGGTCCCCTAGCTTAATTCCAAAGTATGCTCTATACATTGTCTTCACAAATTTAGTGATTTGGGACTGGTTATTTGGCATGGTAACCGTCCCACATATGTAGCAGAATCTATTGGGATCATTTTTACACGCTCTATTCATTATGAAATATTTTATCTATATGCCTGAAAAGTAAAAAAAGATATTATACAAGTGAAACAAGTGATGATAGATGTTACTGTTCCAATTCCGCTTTGACAAAATCACGAAAAATTCTATTTTACTTATGAGGCCATAGCCGGATAACTTGAGCTGATTGAGAAAAACGGATTGTAGATTCGAAATCAGCAGGAAAAACTCTATAAGAATCACTTACAAAACCCTTGACAGCAAAATTGATGCATACCAGTGTTATTGTCTATTTCCATCGCGATTAGATTATATATATATATATATATATATATATATATATATATATATATATATATATATATATATAAATATATATGGTGTAGCTTTAATAATATTTTTCTCGATAATTAAAGATGAATTTTTCTCGTTTATAATTGGGAATCTAATTTCCTTTTGTTCCGAATTTTTCTTCAACGTAAAAATGAATCCATTGTGCTTATCCATTGTCTCCCCTCATATATATATATATATATATATGGTGGAGCTTGGAGCTTAATTTTTCTCGATAATGCACCACCGCAGTAGGATTTTAAGTTACCAACTTGCAATAAATGCGTTTTGTAAAACATTTTTAAAATATTGTCTAGCCTTAATAAAGCGAAGTGAAGTGCTATCTACCCAGAGGACGGTCTCTATTCATATATATATATATATATAAATATGTTCCTCTGTGTATATTTTGGGTGAAAAACAATAGGTTTTTATTTATTGTCAATTTATAGAAAGTTCTACAGGTAGGATTTTAAAATTATCAAAACTTTTAAGAATTATCTACTTTTAAAATATGTGGTATTTTCTCATATTGTATCGCTTTATTTTTACTTAACCTTATAGAACCGAAACGGAACTTGATCGCATTATAGACACTTTTGATGAAAGGGGAATAAATGCTATGGATGTTTCTCCGAAGAGCCTACCCAGCGATACAGAAGTCGCAGTATTGAATCACAGTCGGTCAAGCGAGCGCGAATTTGCCGAGGAGCTGATATAAGTGTTTTTAGATTATATAGTGTTTTTGGAATCGTGAACAATAAGATTGGGTAGGCCAGGTTAGGCAAGGATATATATATATATATATATATATATATATTATATATATATGGTGGACGATTTAACTGCATCCAATTTCATGACATTTATTTAACCTTATAGGACCGAATCCGAGCTAGAACATATTATAGCCACTTTTGACGAAAGGGTGATAAATGAAGTGGTAGCCACCCCGCCTAGCCAACCCAGCGATCCAGAAGTCGTGGTACTGGCACGGTGAAGCGAATGCGAGGTCATCGAGGAGATTATGTAAGTATTTTTTCAGGATAAGAACAAAACGTAATATATTTTCATTTATTAAATAGAAGAAATCATGTACAAAAAGGGTCAGTGCCCAATTCTTAATGGATACAAATGTGTATATATAGGTTTACACAATATACCTTTACACATTACAGGGGGTACTAACATATGGGAACCTTTTTTATCTGTCTGCATACATATTTATCATTCATATTTGTGTCGCATAAATCGAATAATTTTAAAAAATTCATAAATCCCTTCTCACGTGACATATGCATGAGAAACAAAATACAATACATTTCACATGTTTCAGTATAATGTCCTTGGAAACGATATGGCACATCTAGTTGCGCTATGAACGTCACAATTGCCGAGTCATTCCATGGTGGAAATCCGAGTGAATCGAAAGAGTACATTCTTTCCTTAGTTTTAAAATAGATTGCAAACCAATGAATCCCCCCACCCCCCACAATGTCGGTGTTAACGATAACCCCGTACCAGTTTCTCGAACTAGCCAGCTTCAATATTTCATTCTTCGCGAAAACTCCGATAAATTTTGAGCGTGCGAAACAGTCACTTTTCATCCCTCTCTGGAGTGTATTCGTGTCCTTTTTAAAAATCTGTGGTTTCGTTCCTTAATCTATCTACTTCTATTAGGGCTTGCGACTCGAGGTATACTAGTACACTAATAGGCGCGTCTATAGGTTTGGCAAAGTCCAGCCTCACTGAAATGGTACCGCTCTGTTGGGGGTTTAAATGCGTATTTACGTTAGCAGTTAAGTCAGGCGTAATGTCAAATGAGTAGATGTTAAATTCTTCAACAAATTCTTTCTGTGTTATGCCGAAACCAAGTTCATCACATGCACCTGTATTATGAGCCAAAGTACTATAAGCTCTCGCGCAGAGCGGGAACACTGCATCTGTTGAGTAATCCATATCCATTACCCCACCCATGGCGATGCCATTTACGTATAGAGTAATATTTTTAAGGCCGAAATTCTCGAATTTTAAGGCACTCATTTTATAATTTCCATTCGTCGAGGCGTGGTCTTGCATTCCAATTAAAATCCTTTTAGGTAGGACTCCAAGAGCAATGTTTTCTAGCTGTTTCGATGCCAGCCCTGCGGGAATCGTGTACAGCTTGATCTGTACCCTGTTAATTGGATATTTTAGTGGCATGTACCAAATCTTTCTCAATTTCTATTTGTTTCGGGGAACTTAACTTCACACGGCGTATAGTAAATACGTTTCCATGATGTGTATCACAACGGGTTTCGCGCCTTCTTCTTGGTCAGCCCCCAGATTTATGCAGATCTCAGGCTCGTGCGGGTAAGCTTCAATTTCATATCTACCCCGTTCATAAGCAACTTCTCCTGGAAAGTAAAGTCTGTATGCAGGCGTCCAAAACACTCGTATATCTTTTTTAGAATTTTTAAATTTATCCTTTATACTCCTCATCTTTAGTGTGGTAATACCCCTCGGCGGATAAAAAGGTGTCCTTCGCTTCTTTTGAAAAGTTGAGGACATTTTCCAGATAGGCTCGTAGGTGGTAGTACCCCATGCCTGCCGAGATGTTAGTCTGATTTAAATATACATCACACTGACTGAATATGGAGTGCAGAAAGTTGGTTTCAGGGTAGGCAGCGTAACTATCATCGCAGTCCGTTCCGTCAGAATGGGCATGCGTAGTTTAGCATACATGTGCATGCAACTCGGGTCAAAAAAGTAAGGGCCGAGCTGGGTATCACGAATTCTATAGGGGCACTGGGTGAACTAATTGTGTTTAACGGTTAATTGTAATAAAGTGACTATGTTCAATAGAGACCTGAGTAGGTGGTATATCAAAGAGGGACAGTTCCGATTTACAGCACTGTGAACTACACGGATGAATGAAATGTGCCATGACGAGTCAGAAATAGTGCCACCTTCCCTCGACGAGTATTAGTCAATCTATGATTCGTGAGATTAACGTCCTCAGCTTATATCAGTTAAAAAAATGATCAGCCATAGGTTTCATACGCTTTGAGCATTTCTTTTTTGGTTTCCTTTTGCGTTTAACGCCACCTGATGGTAACCCCTTCTTCCTAGCAGATCTCTTCTTTCCACCACGTGTTGGTAACCCCTTATTCCTGACAGACCTCTTCTTTCCGCCACCACGCATTTTTCTCTTCGCATCTTTGATGATTTCATCCCGTGTACGTTTTAAATGTTTTTAGAGCTTCTTTAGGCTTAGTGCCAGCCAATATGTCCTCTGCCGCGTTAAAACCTGTTTGTAACGCCTTCCTCCCTAGGTACCTGGCCCCCCTCTTCAACAGTGGGACAGCGGTGCGTAGTATGGATGAAAAAATGGACCCAAGTCCACTACCACGCTGGTATCTCACCCCTCGGTATACTGTGAAAGGCTTTCTGTCCATTATAACTCAGTGCGTCGAAAGTGCAGCTTCACTGTTAAGCTCCCGTCACCGAATGGGAAATTTTTACCCTCAATCGTTCTTATATATATTGAGATATTGGTTATTAGGTTAGTTGCGACATTCACATAATGGGGTATGTCATATGTAATACTCAAACTCCTTCCTCTATGGTTGGGGATGTGAGCTATGCGTAGCAGACGTGCCTCGGTATCCCCAACAAACTGGTGTTCCGCTATATTGCTGTAAATATAGCACATGTCTGGAGGCTGAGAGCTTACATCCAATTTCTCCATCTTCAATTCATACATTAAGGTGGACAAGTCATGCGGTGCCTCGTGAAAGGTGTCTCTTTGGAAGGCTGCTCGATATCCCCGATATCCCCCGTCGGTTATAATTTTGAACACTCTTCCGTCTTTAGGATTTCTGTTAACCTTTGATTTTAGGATTAGAGTATGTGCACGGTTTCCTTTGTTTACGATTTCGTATAATAAATCATTCGTAAGACTTGAGTTTTTTAAACTCACGTTTAAGTATCTCACAACATCCTCAGCCGAACCATAACGACCAGGTCCTCGTGTTACTTCTGTACTGAAAAACTGTGCAACCTTAGTCCGGGCGATACGTATAGTTTCATCCCGAGTTAACCCGGCTCTTGCACACTCATTACAGAACCGTAAAAACGGTATCTTTATAATCAATATTTAAAAAGAGGGTGTCCAGCTGAATTTCACATATCCCCACCTCATACGAATCACGGCACAACTCAATGGGTCCATGGTGCTCTGTTACAAAGTTGGCTAGTGTGTTGTTAGGGTGTACAGACAGGGACGAGGAGGACGGGAGTGTGACGTAGAAATGGTTAGGAGTCATGCTGCATACTAATTAAGCTTCATTACTGCATCAGCTTTTATATAGATATTGAAGCTTTCTGGGTAACCTAGCCACTTCACCAGGTACATTTTTCTCTTTCCTGTACCTTTGCTGCCTAAAATTTTCTCAATTTTAAACACATTTTTTCCTAAATTAAATGCCACTTTCTGCAATTCCTCGCGGTAAAAGCCTCCCGAGATCTCTTCTCCATTCAAATCGTCAACGTAATACATCATTATATTACCCTTAGATCTCATAGCCCTAACTTTAAAAATCTCGCGTGTCCAGCCTTGTTCAAAACCCTTCCCGAATTTATTTCCCGAACGTAACAGCCTCACATAGTCATTGATTTTGAAACGCGCAGAGTGTGGTGGTGGCGGCACTCCATCTCTTCTCGGGCGCTTGCCTCTTTTTAAAACATCGTTAGGCGTTGTACCGATCTAACGATGGTGTGAACGGTTGTAGGATGAAGCCAATGAATCGAGAACGTTTATATATCTGTGTGTGTTTTTATGTGTAAAATATCGGTGCATGCGTTCCTTTATGGCACGTTGAACTCTTTCAGCTAAAGAAGCCTTATGTATAGAATTAGAAGTGTAATAGCTGATACTAAACTCTGACAGCATGTTCTGAAAAGCTCGTCCTATAAATTCTTTTCCCATATCCGTACAAAAATAGCCAGGAATCCTGTTTTCTTTGAACATCAGCGTTTTTGCCGCTTTAACAACTGTTTCAGGCGATTTATTTTTCGGGGAAATTAGCCACAGGTATCTAGAGAATACATCTATTGAAAATAGGATGTAACGTAGCCATCGTTGTACAGTACACTGAATATCTTTGCATGTCCGTTAAATCTGCTGCCAAATAGAGTCAATCGAGGCGGCTGTTGTCTTGGCTGTTTTAAACCTTTTTCTCACAGGCTTATGAAGTGTATAAGCATCCTGGCCCCGCAAAAATCTCTCAACATCTTTTTTCCTTACACCATAAGCACCTCTGTACAATCTATTAACGCCACCATAGGATGCTGGGTTAGAAATGTCATAATAGTGCTTACTTAATACGTTAGCCATTTGCGTATTTTAGAGGCACGTGGATAAGGTTGGCCGTCTACTCTCTTCTTTCTCCTCTTCAGAGACACTGCAGCTGCTGGGGGCGAAGGTGTACTCAGTTGTGACACGTGCGATGCATGTTCCAAGTCTTTTAACCTATTCAGATTACCTATCAATGTTTTGGGGACATTTATTTGTTGTAGTCTTGCTTTAATATGCCTCCATCCTGTTGGTGAGGGCCTATCCCACTTTCTCACCAGATCATGAACAATATCAACGATATTGGACCCTTGTACCCTTGTTCCTTCAACAATGACCTCGCCTGTATCGGTCCACTGTATGATGGGGTCCTCACTCAATAGATTATAAAGACTTAGCCCTTTATTCCTCAATGTATGGGGGAGGCTGTTTTTTAGCACATGTTCGATGTGTTGTGTTCCGCTGCTCTTTGGTTGCCCAGGTTCTGCATCGTTATGCTCAGCGCTACTCGAGCTGTGCCTCACGGGGAGCTCTGTAGGATGCTTATAATCTTCGTACTCATGAAGAAATTTCTGCAAAGCCTCTTGGTACAAGATCCTTTTCTCATCAGGTGCCTTTTCACTGTTTAATAGGGTTAGCAACTCACTTTCCATTCTTTTAAGCCTACTTTTACGGGGTTCTAGAACCGCGTCTGGACTCCTTTGTAATGAAGCATACACCTCGTGCGGAATCACAACCACCTTCTTCATTATATTAATCTAGTCAGTAAAGGTCCCAAAATTGAAAATAAGATGGGCAGGAACGAACCGCCTCTTTGTACAATAATACGCTTTTTCTTACCCACAGTCTGACTTTTATGGGCGAGCGTCCGTATTATGTTCTTGTAACGACGTAAGCGAGTCTTCTGAGAGGATTTCATTGGAACATTACATTTTATAACATTAAGGCAGATTTCACAGATGCATTTTAAAAAGTCAGAGTCGATATTTTTAACAAACATCTGCTGCAATGCTCGAGGCAGTCGTTGATAGATTTTTATTAATTCACGGTATTTCTTTAGCCTATTCGTCATTCTGGAATATACACGGTTTCAGGTTCGCTTAGAAATATATTCGTTCTTAGAAGCACCCTAAACGTGTTTCGCGGGTGAAGGTCACAAAGCAGATATCCATAACGTTGGTTTGAGACCTCTTTATAAACCTCCAAAAACTCCTTACACTGATTCGGGAACATTTGACTGGCTAATACCCCAATTTGTGACACATCTCTACGTTGCGCGAATAAAACTGGATATTGCATATTTAGCGACACATCGCGCATGTATCTATTTTTGAAAAATAGATTCTGATTAATGAAGAACACGCTTATGTTAAGGTGGTGGGAGAGTACTGTAAATGTCTCGGCAAACGTTTTATCCATCTCCAACATGAAGTCGTCAATTACGATGACTGTATGTTCATTTCCCTTTAACGAATTAACGTCACAGACCCCCTTGTGGAACAAAACATCATCTTGGTACTCGTTGAACACTGATTGGTATGTCGAATAGCACCATATAACTTTATGCACAAATTTTGAGAACATTTCCCCCTTTTCTTTAATGATTTTAAGCATAAACACCGTTTTACCACAACCTGTAGGTCCAGATATAATACATGTGGATGGGCTCGTGAACCTGAATTTTTCTACAGATCTCCAACACGTCACACCCCTAAGTGGGTCATTTACAAAATATTACAAATAACGAGTGCTGCTCCTTATATTTTGTTTTCTTCTTCCACAGAACCGTGAATGACGACGATGCACAGCCCCCCATCATCGATATCACGGATGAACCCATTGACCGTGCATCTACAGTACCCACTACCGCCGATGAGCCCTCACCAGCGACATTTGTAGCACGTTCAAAGCGGAAGTGTGATGACGAACCCTCCACGTCAGGTATAAAGCGTTCCAAGGTTGTTAGAACGTCGGTAATAGAACCCCAACCCTCAACGTCTTACGCAACAACCCCCAATAGTACCTTCCGCCAATATACCTCCTTATTCGTCCTCCACAGCAGCTCCCCGTTCTGTTGATGCTGCAGTAATAGAGCGCCAACCCTCAACGTCTTACGCAGCCAACCCCGCAATAGAGCCTTCCTCAAATATAACCCTTATTCGTTCTCCACAGTAGCTCCCCGTTCTGTTGAGGATGGCATAACATTCGAGTTGGTGCGCACCGCAACTCCCACCCCGGCCTTGACTAGAAATCGGTATATAGTCAGGGTTGATCCTAGATCCATGTATAGCAACGGTATTGAACACGGACTACGGCGCATAGTAGAGCGTATTGTACAGTGCCCGCGAAAAGTATCCGATCACTCAAGAAAATACAATATTTTCCCTTGATATTCAGAGACACATAATTCACTTTCTATTTGTTCTAGCGACATCTGCTAACTTTGAGGTTGCTCGCTGATATGAGAGCTATCCAACGCATTCTCAAATTAGTGTTCTGGTAGCCTTCGTTGCGGGTGGCTGTGTCTCAAAGTTGTCAGATTTCACTGTTTGTGTAAATTTATTGATATTTGTTATTTTTTACAGAAAGTGGTGTAAATAAAATTTATATATAATGTGTGCTAAAAACAACTTAAGAGTGATTGTCGAGGTGCTATTGTTGCTTTGCATACATGTGGGAAATCACAGAGACAGATAGCTAAGGAATTAAACATATCCCAAAGTACCGTTAATTTATGGGTTTCACGGGCTAAGAACAATGCCGGCCTAACCACGCCAGTCCCTAAAAAACGATCTGGCAGCGAGAGAAAAACAAATTCACGAACAGACAAACTTATGAAACGTTTAGTATTGAAAAACCCAACAATAACTGCGAAAGAAATAAAATTTAATATGAATAATTTGTTATCTGGTGTTTCTGAACGAACTATCCAGGAGCGGCTCAAAAAAGAACTCGGATTACCATCTCGCCATGCTGCTAAGAAACCGTTCATTAATGAAAAAATGCGTAAAAAACGTGTCGCATTTTGTAAAAAATATATTCATTGGACTGTTGATGACTGGAAGAAGGTTTTATTTAGTGATGAGTCGACATTTTTGACATTCAGAAGTTGTCCAAAAAAGGTTCGCCGGCCCATTGGCTCAAATAGGATGGACCCTAAATACACCCTAAAGACAATGAAACACCCTCCAAGTGTGATGGTTTGGGGTTGTTTCGGTTACTATGGGCGTGGAAACCTATATTTTCTTCCGAAGAACACAACTATGAATGGTGCACGGTATTTAGCAATGCTACAGGATAAACTTCCAATGGCAATGGCAATCCAAATGACAAAAACATACATGCATGATGGTGCACCATGTCACAGGGCCAAAATAGTGACAAAATGGATTACTGACAATAAATTTGATATTTTGGATTGGCCTGGTAATAGTCCAGATCTCAATCCGATAGAAAATATGTGGCTAATAATAAAAAATAAGGTTGAATGCCACGACACTGGCTCAGTCGAAAAATTACAAGAAGCCATCAAAAAGGTATGGTGCAAGGAAATATCAGTGGAAGTTTGTCAAAACTTGATTAAATCCATGCCAAAACGTCTAGAACAAGTCATCCAAACCAAAGGACAGATGACAAAATACTAATATAAGGTTAGTATACATTTAAACATTGTTTTTTATGTAAAAAATACAAATTTCCAGGGTGATCGGATACTTTTCGCGGGCACTGTAGAGTTTGCCCTTCAGAACCGCGACGAGCGTGAAGTCAGGACGAGGCTGTCCTTCGGATTCGGGTCAGATGACGGTGATGTAGATGATTTTTGGGTAGTAGTACCATTCAGTCGTTTGGCGGCTGAAGATGTAGAGTATATATTAGGTCGTATAATGCAGGCCTCACAAAGTAGTATAGCCTTCAATATGGACAACTTCACGGTAAATATTGACCGTGTATTCCGTGTTGCGAGTCATATTGCCACACCGTATACTCTTAACTTCAATTCTCAGGCTATTTACAGACGGCATATAAACGTCGATCGTGGTTGTTGCCTTATAGCAGTAGTCTTAGCACGTATGTTTACTGTGCTAAATATACAGGCCACAAAAATTTGGCTGCCTACGGTCGTGGAGCGTGCCCGTAAACTAGCTGTAGACTGTGAACTTGAGTTTGACTATAATATGGGTCCTGAAGAGCTGAGAAGGGTAGAACAGGAAATGAATGCTCGTATAGTTGTATTTGGACTGGATGATCGTCGTAGAACTGTATATGTTTTTAAAAGCAGTGTGAGAGATCGTACAAGACCCCTACTTATTTTAGGACTGTCAGGTACAACATATCTCCCCATCCGTAATATAAGGTGCCTTTACGTGAGTTATAATAAAAGTCGAAAATATGGACGACATCACGATTTGTTTAAGGGGTATCTCGAGTTTGCGGATGATATAGTGAAACATTGTAAAGAATGTCACATGGTATGTGAGCAGTGTAAAAGCACAAAATGTGAAAGCCGTGTAGTTGAAGCTCAGAAGAGGGATTGTAATGTGTGTAGACGCACATTTTTCAATAATAACTGTTTTGAGTTCCATAAATCAATTGACACGTGCAGGAAAATGAGAATCTCTGAATGTGGCATGTTTCACATGATGGATAACTGGGGAAAGTTTGCCCATAAATGTGCCGAAATTCACTGCTCTACATGCCATGAGAAATATAAGGCGGATAGTGTAAAGCATGTATGTTATATGAAAGACGCCAATCCTAAAAACAACCCTTGTATAACTGTGCACCACGATATAGAAACATACACGAACGCTGAAACCAAAGAGGTTATTCCACATTTACTTGTGAGCCAGACTATCTGTGATGAGTGTATGGAGATCGAGTGTGATGAGTGTCACAAGTGTGGTAAACGGACAAACGTTTTTAAAACGAATGTCCACGATAGCCCTGTAAAACTATTTGTGTCCTATATTGTCAAGTTAGCGGACATGTTCAAAAAAATGATTGTGTATATTCTCGCCAATAACGGGGCAAAATTTGACACACAGTTCCTTTATAAGGAGTTGCTTGAGCACGAGTCCTCTGAGATATTTACAGGTGATCCATTGAAAAGAGGCAACAAAGTAATACAGATGCAAATAAGAGGTAATGTACAATTTAAAGACACTTTATTATTCACACCTTGTAAATTAGCAAAGCTACTCAAGGTGATGGGCGTAGCAGCTGAAGTTTCAAAAGAATACTTCCCTTAAACATTCCTCACTAGTGAGACTTTAAATTATGTAGGACTACCTCCACCCAAACATTACTTTAACTATGATTGTATGAGCGCAGATGAACATGAAGATTTTGACCGATACTAAAACAGCTTTAATGAACGTATTCCTTATAATATAGCTGATGAATGTGAGCGTTATTGCGTGAATGATGTGCGCGTGCTTAGAGTATGTTTCCAGGCCTTTAGAAGGATGTACATATGCCGTTTCAAATGCGATCCTCTACAAGTCGCAACCACCATTGCCTCATTATGTTTTACGGTGTTCAAGAATAACTTCATGCCTAAAGATACCTTAGCCATTATCCACAGAAAGAACCCCCGCAATTATGGGCACAAGGCTATTTACTGGCTCATACACCTACAGCAGCAGACAGGTGTATACATAAAGCATGCCCGCAACACGGGTGAAGTACCCATTAAGGTTAATGGCCGTGTTTCTTGGGTTGATGGTCTAAGTGAAAACTGTGTCACTGGCGAGGACACTGTGTACTCCTTTAACGGTTGCTGGTGGCATGGATGCCCCCGTCCTGAGTGCGGAATCGCAGGAGATATCCACGGTAGATCTTCTGCCGACTGTCTTGCGTGGACGCTCACCCGCGATCAACTTATAGGGTCCCAGTTCACTCACAAAGTCTCGTGGGAGCATGAATATGATGCACGGATGAAGACAGACGGACAATGCCGTGAAGAAATAAACACGATCAAGCGCTCAATGGTGCTGGATCCTCTCAAATGCGGTGATAGCTTGTTCGGTGGGCGTACAAATCCCTTCAAGCTATACTTTCCACCTACGGAGGGTGTGAAGTTCCACTACTACGATTTCTGTTGTTTATACCCCTACGTGATGAAGAACAATCCGTACCCCGTGGGTGCGCCTGAAAAAATGGTGGGCCCTAACCTACCCTCCATCAAGATTTTTCAAGAAATTTGAATGGGTACTATTTCGACTTTCTTTCGTAGACGTGCTCCCTCCTCGCGATTTATGGATGCCGATCTTACCCGTCGTTATAGATCACAAACTCATGTTTCCCTTGTGCGTGAAGTGTGCAGAAGAGAACAATGGTGATTGTGGCCATACACCCCACCAGCGTAAGATCAAAGGTGTATACACAAGCCCTGAGCTGGCCCTAGCCGTTCGCCATGGGTATAGAATAATGAAGATACATGAGGTGTGGAGGTTTCAGAAGCTACCCAACCTTTTCACACCATATATAAACTCAGTTTTGAAGGATAAGGTTGAGGCGTCAGGATATCCGCGAGGGGTTGAAACCGAATATGATAAAACGTCTTATATTCAGCGTTACCGTGACCACGAGGGTATACAACTTGATTGTGCCCAAATTGTAAAGACCCCTGGCAAGCGCTTTTGTGCAAAATTGTGCCTAAATAGTCTTTGGGGAAAATTTGTACAGAATACCGGTAAAGGGAACGTTCATTTGGCGCAAAGTTATAATGAAGTCTGTGATTACGCCAACGCACCCAATGAAGAGGTCATGGAGATTGTGAATGTAGGTAATACTTACATAATAAAGTACAACAATACTGAATTGGCCACAGATACCTCACGGGTTACAAACATTCCTGTAGCCAGCTTCACAACAGCGTACGCGCGCATCAAACTTTGGGGCCGATTGCATTCTCTTGGGCGGCGGGTTTTGTATGCCGATACAGATAGCGTGATATTCACAGCGAGGAGGGATGAATACATGCCTGCTATTGGGGAGTTCCTCTGTGAGCTAACTGACGAGATCAAGGATGAGTATGGGAACAACGCATACGCCAACTCGTTTGTGTCAACAGGGCCAAAAACCTATGGGGTAGGGGTGAGGATAGGGGATGAAACAAAGTATATCGTGAAGGCTAAGGGTATCACGCTTAACCAAGCGAATCGGCGGGTCGTTAACTTTGATTCGCTGAAGGAGTTAGTGTGCTTGGAAAATGATGATGAGGGTGGCCGTCCGCCCCAACTGACTGTAGGCACCCACAATTTTCGGGCGCAGAAGCTGGGGATCGTGAACGAACTTAGGGGCACAAATGTGTGCCGTAACACCTACAAGAAACGCTACCAGGTGCCTGGTACCTATGGCACCGTGCCCTTTGGATACCATAATCTTTGATATGTCTATTGCTAACTTATTTATTACACGTATTTGTAAATATATACATCCTGATTATTTCGTTTATTAAATAAATCATGTTTCAACTAGCGTTTCTCTTTGCGTGTGTGCATGTGTACAGCAAAAAGTTAAGCTCCGCCCACTGTAAGACCGGCGACGTGAATTATGCCGCAACCTGAGCAGGCATCTACCCTTCCGTACTCAGTTGACCTCTGTACAGCAGTGTACACCCTTGAGCTCAGACGTGTATTCTCTCGCATAGAAGAAAATAGTAATGGCTACCTTTAATATCGCGTGTTCAACATTTATGAAGTGGTATTCTGCTAAGTGCGTAGATGTAGTGGATACTCAAAAAACTCCCTATTCCAGCCTCCTTTGCCTCTTTTAAGGCTGCATTGAATCGTGCGAAGGGTCATGCTATTCAAATACTCTACGGATATTCTGGCGAGGGGGTTGTTGCATTTCGCAGTACAGACGATGTACTGAAGTATGTTATAGAACTAAGCTTATAAAGGCTCACATATACCGCGTGGTAAAAGGAGCAACACGCTCAGAAGATAAACAACAGTTATGGGTAGTGAGTCTTGTGGATGAGTGGTATGATAAGCGGTATTATATCATGTTACACCATACCGATTACTCGTACCCTACGGCTGAAAATGTAAATCTTGTCATCATGGACAATCTTAAGTATTTTACCACTACATTAATATATATATCATGATGAGGTTTGTAGTGAGGTTGTGGCTAATGGGTTGTGTAAGTTTTTATCAGATTTTAGAGATGAGTATCGACTGTTAAACAAAAAGGATAAATATGAACATATGTTTCTCTCTAATAGTGCACCGGTTTGTGAAGATGTTTATGAGTGATGAAACATTTAAAAACGGTATAAATTGTGTTTAGTTCGTGAAAATCCCCCTTTGCAAAAATGTCTGGTGCGTATTCGGGGGAGTGGAAGTGATAAAACATTAAAACCGAAATTAATTCTTGTATCGGGAAGTTATTCAAGACACCTGCCCAATATAATAGGATACGATGATTCATGTTGGGTCAGCGCCGTACACGTTTCATTAGATTATGGTGTGACTCACTCCTCCCGGAGCATACGAGTTCGAACAAACCCATTCACGTTTCATCATGGTTACTCACCCCGCCCGTCGACCCGATTCTGCCTGCCTACCTCCTGTGGCTCATAGTCATCTCAGAGCTTGCGCCGAGTGGACGTGCCATAGTCATCTCGAACCGAGTGGACGTGCGAATACGATGGAACTCCCTTTGAGAAGCATTCTCAACGCCTCGTACGACGTCTCCATGACGAAGTCATTGCGCGTGTTCAAGCGAGAAACCGGCACCATTAACTGTGTGCTTGAAACGATCTGCAGGCATGCAAGCAAACGTAACGTTATTTATTTAAGTCTTGAGGAGATGCATAAAATCTTTGTGGTAGTTGAGAGGTGGGCTGAGACCCGTTATAAAATACCAGCTGACGTAGGTACAATAAGAGAGATGATTAGTGACGCCTTCTCATATACCATTGTTTGTACATTCAGTGTAAATAACGAACAACCATGCATTGATATACGACTGATGTGGAAGAACACAGCTGATAATGCCGTTCTTCTTCCTACACGAAACTGTTTCATCCTCGACTGAATGTTTGAGATCGTCGGATTCCGTAAGCTGAAGCCTAGATTAGATGCGCGTGTTACAGACATGATTTATTTTGATACGGTACTTGAATACCCTAACACCGCTCTGCTCGACGGATTTGTTGAATGTAGGAAAGAACAGGAGGAGAACGGTCTAGATCTGGATGCATATTTAAAAGGTTTAGATTCTTCGAAATACCCTGAACTTTGGTACAAAGCGCTTGAGAGGTACAGAGCTGAGCTCGCCTACACTGTTCACCCTGAAGAGTTGTACCTCTATATAGTGGATAGGTGTCGTTACGATTTGGAAGATTACTTCCAATGCCGCTATGCCGAGTGAAGAAGAGTTCACGATTGAAAAGTTCGGGGCGGTAGGAAAAAATCCCCGATTGGAAAGGCATGATTATGAACTTGTATTTAATGTTGTGGTTAACGATGACATTTTTGTGCGTGCTTTTGATTGTGTTCTAGCCGTGCTTAAAGATAACTTGCCCGCCGAGTGTACAGTGGGAACAAAAATAGTATTGAATGATATGAAAGCCATTTATATTGAATATAGGCCACCGTATCAGTTAAACGGTGAAGTGATGCTTGGGCGGCTTTACCACATCGTACAAAGTAATGGCGATGTTGATATAGACTCTATCAAATGCGAATTTAGCGTTTTGCACCGTAGAACGTAAAGACAATATATATTTTTCCTGTATTAATATGATTATACGCTTTGTATATTTCGAATATAATTTAATATATATGTATATTTTTCCTCTACTAATATGATTACACGCTTTGTATATTTCGAATATAATTTAATATATATGTATATTTTTTCTGTACTAATATATTGATCATACTGTTTTGTATATTTTCAATTTATTTAATACAACTATGTATTTTTCCTGTACTAATATTTTGATAATGCACCATTTTGTATGATTATATATTTTCCATTCTATTATTTGACTATATATATGTCCCATTGTATATCCATTAATTCAGCTAAAATAAACAGAACGTTGTATTGGTGTTTTATTTATTCCTTGTACACAATTATATAATTTGTTTGGTTTCGGCTTTCAGAATAGTTAATAAATTGCTATTTGTCAAATCGGTCTTCTAAGCCAACTGGAATATAAGGATTAAATAAATACATGGCGCAATACTCAGCCTTCTAAGTCAACTGGCTGAATAATATATGGAATAATTTAATAAATAACGAATCTGGCAACTCAGCCTTCTAAGCCAACCGGCTGTTGTGCCTGCTGACTCTGGCTGGTTAATGTATGGAATAATTAAATACATGGCGCAAACTGGCAACTCAGCCTTCTAAGCCAACTGGCTGGATAATATATGCTTTAATTTAATAAATAAAGAAATCTGGCAACTCAGCCTTCTAAGTCAACTGACTAATTAATATATGGAATAATTAAACAGATATTGCTAGCTGGCAACTCAGCCTTCTAAGCCAGATGACGGAAGAATATAAGGATTAATTAAATAAATATTGCTATCTGGCAACTCAGCCTTCTAAGCCAACATTAATATATGGAATAATTATATACATGACGCAAACTGGCGACTCAGCCAACTGGCTGATTAACATATGGAATAATTTAATACATAGCGCAATCTGGCAACTCAGTCAACTGGCTGATTAGGGGCCTATAAGAGAGCGGCGGCTGAAGGACTCATATGCGCTTGGCTCTGGCCAAGCGAAGAACCCTTCCTCTGGGTCCTCTCCTCTTCCTGTCGCTCTCTCTCTCTCTCTCTCTGTGCCCCTTTGGGGGATGAGGCCGTCCCAACTTCTCCCCCAAAGAGGCCCTCCCAGGTTAGGTATGCCCCTTTGGGGGGGTGAGGCCGTCCCAACTTCTCCCCCAAGGAGGCTTCCCCCCTTTGCAACAAGGGGGTGGGGTGCAACAAAGGGTGGGGTTCATACCAAGGCGGGGCCTTGCAACAAAGGGGGGTGGGGTTTGACACCAACGTGGTGGGGGTTGCCTTGCAACATTATGCAATTGCATTGCGCTCTAACATTTTTCGGTCATACTACTAAGGAGAGCGGGGTGTCTCCAACTCAATTTGCAAGAGAACTTGGAATTTCTTCAAACACTGTTTATATATGGTTGAACAGGTGGTAAGAGGAAGGTAATCTACGAGATCACCGCAGAAAGGGAAAACCTCGACTGACAATTGCTGCGGATGATCGGAGGATCTGCGATGTTGCCGAAGCCCGTCCCTTTCTTTACCATTGCTGTTGCCAAAAGGGAACAATTGTAGCTTGATGTTTCGGCAATGACAGTAAGGCGGCGGCTACATGAAGCTGGGTTACACCATCGGATCCCGGCTATGAAGAAGTTAAATCAGCAACTTCGAGAAAACAGACTTCGATTTGCTCAGCAACATATTAACAAAGGACTTGAGTTTTGGAACCGAGTGATATTTGCCGACGAAAAGACCTTTTCCTCCACATCTCATAGCCGTCTTCATTGTTGGAGGAGGAATAATACTTGATAT
Source organism: Bathynomus jamesi (assembly GCA_023014485.1). Taxonomy (NCBI): domain Eukaryota; kingdom Metazoa; phylum Arthropoda; class Malacostraca; order Isopoda; family Cirolanidae; genus Bathynomus; species Bathynomus jamesi. Next base: position 280,540 of record JAJOZX010004505.1, read on the forward strand.
ATTCGAGAGCACATCTATGAGGAAGCACGTTGCGGTCATGTCACCTGTAAGAGGTTATGCTTCCTTTTGTGTGTGCATAAACTGCATATGCTCTGCCATTTCATGAGCGAATCATTTTTATGCAGGACAGGTCCCCAATTTATACAGCACGGATCGTCACAAGCTGGTTCTCTGAGCAAAGAAATATCGTCCTTCTGGACTGGACAAGTAAGGGTTGTGATATAAATCCCATCGAGAATATATGGGCAAATATTGTAAATGTGTGGGAACCAGCGGAGGAACGAACAACAGACCAGCTTTTACGACACACATTTAGTGAGTGGGAGGTGCTGAGGAGGAATCAACAGCTGGTATATAATCATGTTGCTTCTGTACCACATCGACTGTAGGAAGTCATAGACAACAACGGTGGCTGGACAAGATATTAAATTTGTTGTGTTCATTTATAAAATGTCTCTCAAATACAATGGTAATTATGAATGTGTAACACCTTTGCAAAATTGTCAAATATCATCGTTTATGTTTATTGATATGAATCACTGTAATAGTTTTATTTTCTGTAATTCTCTCCTTTGAGGTGAGAGACCGCCAAGAATCACAGCTGCAGTGATTCAACACTTAAGTTGCAACATGGAACTTATTAATACAAAACAATTATATGTATTTATGATGCTGCCTCAATACAAAACATTTTTCGTTTCTAAATAATATCTCTCAGTGACTGTTTATTACTATATTAGTGTTTCTGATCTAGAAATAGCATTTGCTAAGTGGAAGATATTCTAAGCAGTGACGTATGAAACCTACGGATACCCATCAATCTGGTAATGTTATAATGTTATTAAAATTTAATATGTATCAAAACGTTTTTTCATTCATACAATGCCTACATATATATATATCAGGTTTTTGCTCTGTCTTTGTTATAACACAAAATAATATCTGAATCTATGTTCAATATTAAATTTAAATAAATAAATTAATCAATTTGGAATTTGCTCAGGGCGCAATAATGCCTACCTACGGCTCTGTTTTTATACACTGAAACTTCAGTTAGTTCAGGGTGACAGGCTTGCCACTACCATGAACACTGTCATCACGTCCGAAGGTTTTTTTTTAGTTTTTACAAGACCATTTTTTACTCACTTCATTGACATCTCCCTTGTTAATATATATCTCCTTGAATTTATATTTAATTATTCATTTATGTTTCCTTAGTAATATGTAAACCAGAGTGATGAATGGAAACAATTATGTTCTAAAGACATTTGGCAATGAGTCAACGAACCAATCAGCGCTCACTCACTCCCAGATTCATTCATAAAATGTTACAACCGTTTGTAGTACATACAACAAATATATGATGCCAGGAGTCGCTATCTGTTCTCAAGCGTTTACTACGAATAATGAACGCAACTGTACATCTGTCTAGGGAGATTAATAAGCAAAATTTTCGTCACTTGGAAAGTCATGTTGGTGCTTCAATAGAGCTTCCATGTAGTATTGGTAAACTCAACATTTAGGTCGCTGTTGGCTTGTATGATGTAGTAGGTCCCTACTTCTTTGAGAACGAAACTGGAAAAGCAGTAACGGTAATGCAAACTTCATATCGTCAGATGCTACGAGATTTCTACTTACCACAACTGACTAGTTTGTTCCATAAAAGAAATAACTGCATTGTCCCACATCCACAGTGGTTTCAGCAGGATGGAGCACCTTCACAAACTGCTTGCGAAACTCGTAACTTTATGAGGAAGCATTTTTCCGGGAGACTAATCTCACTTCATGAGCCAGTCGAATGGCCCAAGACTCACCTGACCTCACAACCCCTGACCTTTTTTTTGTGGCGTTACATAAAAGAGAGGATCTATTCTGCGAAGTCTAAGACACTTCAAGACCTAAAGACCAAAGACTATGAGGTAGTCATCAACATTCCAGCTGAGCTATTTCCAAAAATTATGTCAAACATTTGTACAGTATATGGTTGAATAATGGGTTAGAGAAAAATGTCGATTGCACTGAACATGGTGTTTAATTAAGGTTAATAAACTGCTATGTTTTATGTACCTATTGCGTTTGTCTTTGTATGTAGATTCCCTTTTCTTTTAGATTAAAACATTTATTTAGAAATAAGGACATTTTTGCGGGACACCTGATGTGTATGTATATATATATATATATTACTGTAAAAGCCAGACGAGTGGTAAATCTTAAGAGTTGCCGGTAAATCTTGACATTTACCATGTACATCTGGTAAAAGTCCGAAAAACAAGTGAAATTTTACTTACTTCGGACTTTTACCAAATCTACATGGTAAATGTCAAGATTTACCATCAGAAGTTGTAAAAGCCAGGACTGAAGAGAAATTACTAAAACTGGGAAAAAAAACATTTATTTAAATATACTAGCAACTTAAAAACGCGAAAAATTCTTGCACAAAAAAAAACGAATTCATTTATTACAGCATGGTGAACTGTTGTGGCACTTTGAATTGCATAAAAGGCCAGAGGCCTTGCACAAACATCTTTTAGTTAGGTTAGGTTAGGTTAGGTAAATCTTGACATTTACAATGTAGATTTGGTAAAAGTCCGAAATAAGTAAAATTTCACTTGTTTTTCGGACTTTTACCAGATGTACATGGTAAATGTCAAGATTTACCGGCAAATCTTAAGATTTACCACTCGTCGGGCTTTTACAGTAACACAATATATATATATATAATATATATATATATATATATATAATTAATATTATAATATATATATAATATATATATATATATATATATATATATATATATATATATACAGGGCGTCCCAAAAAAATGTATACACACTTTAACAGCTGATAGCTCAATTGATGTTTCTTTCTTTCCAAGTTAAACCCATTAGAATTAATAATGGCAGTCAGACTAAGCTTTGAACAAAGGAAATTCATTCTAAAATGCTACTGGAAGTGTGAAAACGCAGTTGAAGTGCAAAGACAGTTTAGGAGGGAGTTTCAAACAGATCCACCAACGCGACTTACCATCACTCGAATTAGAGATAAGTTTGAAGCCGATGGAACTGTTCAGAATGTCCACAAGAAGCGTTCCAGAAGACCACGGACATCGACAAGCCCCACAAAGCAAGAAAGAGTACTGGAAACGTATCACCAAAGTCCAAGAAAATCTGTGCGGCAAGCGAGTCGTGAGGTAGGAATTTCAGAATCGTCTGTCCAACGCATTTTGAAGCGCTGTCAATGGAAAAGTTACATTCCAAGATTAGTCTATGCTATTAATGAAGATGATCTGGACCGAAGAGTGGAGTATTGCGAGTGGTACTTGGCACGATGTGGATGTGGATTGGACGAAGGGGTTTCGTAGAATACCCTCCGCGTTCACCAGACCTCACACCACTAGACTTTTTTTTATGGGATACTTAAAAGACAAAGTCTACGCTATAAAACCTGCAACAGTCGCTGAATTGAGAGCAGCCATTGAACGAGAATGCACACAAATACCAAACGAAATGTTTCGTGATGTTTGCGATTCCATTGCTTCGCGTTATCAGCAGTGCCTGGACCAGAACGGACGTCAGTTGAAAACAGGCGTTGACAAAACAATTAAATAATGTCTGTAGATTCTATTACATTTTGAAAATGAAATGTATTTTAATAAACACTGCCTTTATAAGTATTTAAAGTGTGTATACATTTTTTTGGGACGCCCTGTATATAAAGCGGGTGTGCCATAAAAAAAGGTTGCATTTTAAAAAGGCTATAAAATCAACATTTGTCATTTAATATTAATAAAACTTCTACACAATAAAACATATGTATTTTTCTATAATCAAGCAAGTTTTCAGACTAAAATATCAAATAATTAAAATTTTATCAACATTTAACGAAAAAGTATGATTTTTGTACTTAACATGCCAAAATTATTAAACCTTTTTAATATTTTTTATAAAAATAAATTTTAATGTAAAATTTACCTGAAATTATTAAAAAAATTGTCCGAAATGCTTTCCTTCCATTTCAATAACTTTTTTATTCTTGGCCGGAATATGGAAGAACAGGAACAAGTGAATCGAGCCATAGATGAATTCCGGCCAAGAATAAAAAAGTTACTGAACTGGAAGGAAAGCATATCGAACAATTTTTTTGATAATTTCAGGTAAATTTTACGTTCAAAATTATTTTCATCAAAAAATATTTAAAAGGTTTAATAATTTTGGCATGTTAAGTAGAAAAATCATACTCTTTCGTTAAATGTTGATAGAATTTGAATTATTTGATATTTTAGTCTGAAAACTTGTTTGCCTATAGATAAATACATATGTTTTATTGTGTAGACGTTTTATTAAAATTAAATGATAAATGTTGATTTTCTAGCCTTTTTGAAATGTACCCTTTTTTTATGGCACACCCGTTATATATATATATACAGTGCCCGCGAAAAGTATCCGATCACCCTTGAAATTTGTATTTTTTACATAAAAAACAATGTTTAAATGTATACTAACCTTATATTAGTATTTTGTCATCTGTCCTTTGGTTTGGATGACTTGTTCTAGACGTTTTGGCATGGATTTAATCAAGTTTTGACAAACTTCCACTGATATTTCCTTGCACCATACCTTTTTGATGGCCTTTGTAATTTTTCGACTGAGCCAGTGTCGTGGCATTCAACCTTATTTTTTATTATTAGCCACAGATTTTCTATCGGATTGAGATCTGGACTATTACCAGGCCAATCCAAAATATCAAATTTATTGTCAGTAATCCATTTTGTCACTATTTTGGCCCTGTGACATGGTGCACCATCATGCATGTATGTTTTTGTCCTTTGGATTGCCATTGCCATTGGAAGTTTATCCTGTAGCATTGCTAAATACCGTGCACCATTCATAGTGTGTTCTTCGGAAGAAAATATAAGTTTCCACGCCCATAGTAACCGAAACAACCCCAAACCATCACACTTGGAGGGTGTTTCATTTTCTTTAGGGTGTATTTAGGGTCCATCCTATTTGAGCCAATAGGCCGGCGAACCTTTTTTGGACAACTTCTGAATGTCAAAAATGTCGACTCATCGCTAAATAAAACCTTCTTCCAGTCATCAACAGTCCAATGAATGTATTTTTTACAAAATGCGACACGTTTTTTACGCATTTTTTCATTAATGAACGGTTTCTTAGCAGCATGGCGAGATGGTAATCCGAGTTCTTTTTGGAGCCGCTCCTGGATAGTTCGTTCAGAAACACCAGATAACAAATTATTCATATTACATTTTATTCTTTCGCAGTTATTGTTGGGTTTTTCAATACTAAACGTTTCATAAGTTTGTCTGTTCGCGAATTTGTTTTTCTCGGTCTGCCAGATCGTTTTTAGGGACTGGCGTGGTTAGGCCACCATGTTCTTAGCCCGTGAAACCCATAAATTAACGGTACTTTGGGATATGTTTAATTCCTTAGCTATCGGTCTCTGTGATTCCACATGCATGAAAGCAACAATAGCACCTCGACAATCACTCTTAAGTTGTTTTTTAGCACACATTATATATAAATTTTATTTACACCACTTTCTGTAAAAAAAAAAAAAAATCAAGAAATTTACACAAACAGTGAAATCTGACAAATTTGAGACACAGCCACCCGCAACGAAGGCTACCAGAACACTAATTTGAGAATGCGTTGGATAGCTCTCATATCAGCGAGCAACCTCAAAGTTACCAGATGTCGCTAGAACAAATAGAAAGTGAATTACGTGTCTCTGAATATCAAGGGAAAATATTGTATTTTCTTGAGTGATCGGATACTTTTCGCGGGCACTGTATATGCTGCAAACCCACAAGGAAAAAGAAAAACGATTTCAAATTGGTAAGCTTCGATGTACGCTTGCTATTCACAAAAGTCCCTGTTGATGACCTACTTGATTTTTTAAAAGATAAGATTTCTGAATATTCTTTCCGTGTTCAACACAACACTCTTATTGAGTTAATTAAGCTTTGTGTCAAAGATTGTAAATTTCAGTTTGAAAATAAGTTTTATGCTATGTCGTTTGGATTGGCCATGGGAAATCCCCTTTCACCCGTACTAGCTAATTTATATATGGAATTTTGTGAAAGTAAAATTTTGCCTACGATTGTTAATTTTAACCTGGTTTGGTACAGGTATATAGATGATATTTTATGCCTTTGGCCTAATAATTTGGATGTGGACTTATTTCTTGGTAGGCTCAACAATTAGTCCCATCTATTAAGTTTACAGTTGAAAAGAAAATGATGGGAAGCCTATCTTTTCTTGATCTAAAAATTTGGAGATGCTCTAATCAGTTCAAATATGAAGTCTACCGTAAGCCTAATAATAACTCTTATGTGCATTTTATTCTGACCATCATCCTTCGATTAAATCCTCTATTTTCTCTGCTATGTTTCTGCGAGCATTGAGAGTTGTCAGTCCTGAATTTTTAGATTCCGAGTTATGCAATATCATGAATATTGGTACTAAATTATGTTATCCTATTTCATTTTTAGATAACTGTCTTAAGAAAGCCAAGAATAGGTATTATAATAATGTAATTGTAAAGGAATTTCAGCGTAAAAATATCCTTAGCCTACCTTACCATGTTAATTTTCAATGCCTTCCAACTGTACTTAAAGCAATTGGCATTAATGTAATCTTTAAGTATAATAATACTGTTAAATCACGCCTAATAAAGAATAGCCCTGATAATGTTGTTGGTTGTGTGTATTCGATCGGATGTACACAATGTAACTCAGTATATATAGGCCAAACCGGTAAAACGTTAGATGTTAGGGTAAACAGCATAAATATGCGTGTAGAACAGCTAATACTTCCAATGCTTTATTTAACCATATGTATAGATGTAACCATAGCATCAAGTGGGATAGTTCTAAAGCGCTTGTTAAAAACAGAGATATAATAGAAAGAAATATTCTAGAATGTGCATTTATTCATTTTAAAAACAATTTCAATAACAGTGCGGGGACGTATAAAATTGACGATATCATGTTAAAATTCTTTTACCTCTCATTAACCCTTGTTAAGTATGTGCTAATTGTTTGTTTTTCCTGTACGTTATATATTTATGGGCATCTCGCCTTTTATCTTCATTCCCTGACGAGGTGTAGCTTTGAATACACAAAAGGCCTTGGAATCGTTTTTCTTTTTCCTTGTGGGTTTGCAGCATTCATTCATTTCACGTGTTTTATTGTGAAATTCATCCCATATATATATATATATATATATATATATATATATATATATATATATATATACAGGGTGGGCGGAAAGTAGCTCCCTATTTTGGATTGGTACAAAAATACGTATATTATCCATTTATTTCAGAAGAAATAATACGAAAAGGTAGGCATACATGGTAGGTTTTCTCTAAAATTCAATGTGGGCTCCAACTCTTTCCACCAGCTTCTGGAGCCGCCCAGGAATGGCGTCCACTGACTTTAGCAGGAACTCCGGCGGGATGGACGACATGACTTCCCGGTAGACTTCTTCCTTTACCCACCCCCAAAGAAAGAAGTCGCACGGTGTCAAGTCGGGGCTCCTGGCTGGCCATTGATGTGGAGATTGGCAGTAATGCGGCTTCCACGCACGCCAGTTCAGCTCCTTCTTCAGCACAGTTCGCACTGAGTAGCGGGAGAGTCCACTTTCCCGAGCTGCCTGGCGAGTTGACTTTCGTGGACTCCGTGCGAACATTTCCTGAACTGCCTGCACCGTCTCCTGGGCCCTGGATGTCGAAGGGCGACCACATCTTCGAACATCTGCCACAGACCCCGTGGTCATGAGTTTCGAGTGGCAGTTCTTGATTGTTTTCGGGTCCACTTGGGCACGTGGTCCGTGAATGGCCCGCCACCATCTTTGAACTCGAACGACAGATTGCCAAACTTCGTACCGTGCCGCCAACTGGGCACGCTCCTGCAGTGTTAAACGCTCAGCCATGTTACCCTTCAATCTGAAATGAAAAAAAAAAAATGAACGTTAAAATTGTACCACTTTAGAGAACACAAAGAGAACACTTTAGAGAAAAAAAAGATTACCGTTACAATTGTACCACTTTAGAGAACACACCATAACAATATAACAATACAAACAATTTATACATAATTTATATGTAATTTAAATTAGGGAGCTACTTTCCGCCCACCCTGTATATATATATATATATATATATATATATATATATATATATATATATATATATATATATATATATATATATATATATATACATATACAGTGGTGTAGTGCTAAATAAAGAAGTGAGGGAACGCATTTTGAAATAGTGAGGGAACGCCGTTCCGTCTACCAAAAAAGTAAGGGAACGCCGTTCCCACGCGTCCCCACAGCACTACACCACTGTGTGTGTATTATATATATCTAACATACGAAGGGCGGTCAGAAAATAAGTTTACAAGGCATATATTTTCGGTTCTTTATTTCCAAGTCTAATAACGACAGTGCAGATTTAATTGTACAGCTATCCCACTACTTTTCCACATAGTCCCAGCCACAATTGAGACATTTATCATATCGTGGGACGAGCTTTTCGATTCCCTGTTGATAGAAGTTGTCTTGTGATCTTCCGATAGTGCTCGAGGCACCCAACGCGCACACACTTTGTGAAACCCTAACTCCTGAATGATCGTGACAACTGTTCCATGTGACAGATTCAAGTCTTGTTGCAGTTCACGCACCGTAATCCTTCTGTTATCGCGAATCGCGTTTTCCACGAGTGTCCTGTTGTCTGCAGTGTTTGCTGTTGTGGGTCTGCCGCTTCTTTCACAATGCTCCGTACTGACTCTTCCGACACGAAAGTGCACGCACCATTTTGCTACACTCTACCGACTCATTACATCTTCCCCATAAACCTCCACCAGCTGGCGATGAATTTCTGCCGCGGACACATTTCTTGCATTCAAAAATCGAATAACTGCACGCACCTCTTGCCTGGACCACTGTTCCAGTCGAGCCACCATGTTCAACTGACTCATATAACCAATGTACGGTAGATGGCAGCCGAATCGACGTGCAGTGTTGCCAACAATGATTAACGAATTCACCTGATACAAACATAATCAATGTAGGTCCTTTAGTTACGAAATTATATGCCATGTAAACTTATTTCTGACGTGTATAATATATATATATATATATATATATATATATATATATATATATATATATATATATATAAGGAATGGAACGGATCTTAAAATACAGGATCTTCTGGATCAGAATAAGATATTTTAAGATCCTCCCGATAAGGATGAGGCTATTTTAGATATATATTTATTACGTATTGATATATAAAAAAGAAATATAGGGTGCAGTGCTGCTAACTTGTTTTGTTCTTGAATTTAATACTGATCATATAAACAATGAGAATGATGCAAAGATTATTAAGATTAGTTCTATTATTTAAAGTATTTTAATCTTTTTAGGGAGTAACCAACAGTTTCTTAATTTCAAATGCATAACTTATTTTTAATATAACCAACTTTTTTTTCAAATAACTAGCAATTGAATGAGGTAAGTAAAATATTTAGAGATTACAATGCACCTGCTTCATTCCATAATAAAGCAATAACTGCCATCTATGAAGAGGCATTATTAAATAATAGAAAAACCTACAAAGATTGATTAATGTGTTGGATTCGACCATTCTAGATCACATTCTAATGACAAGAACAGAACAATGGTTCTAGGTACTTTTTTATTCCTGAGTTAGACCTATACAGCCTACATAGGGAACCACTGATGGAGGACCGCATCCCGAAGAAATCCGATACTGGAAGGGGTGTGTTGGAGTCAGGAGGGAGGACACCTCCCTCGCCGCAGCGTCCGCGCGCTCATTGCCCGGGACATTGACGTGGGAAGATACCCAGCAAAAGACAGTCGACATACACCGGGTGGAGAGAAAGACAAGCCAGTCCTGGATCTATCATACCAGTTGGTGAGGGGAGACTAAAGAGAACAGGGACTCAAGTGCGTTACGGGAATCTGAATAAAAATCGAAGGACGTGGAGAGGAGTTGAAAGCGAACCCGAAGGGCCAAGAGAATAGCCGAAAGCTCAGCTGTGAAACTGGAAGCCACTGGGGGGAGGGATAGTTGCGTGCGAGAACTGTACTTGAACACGAGGGTAGAGTAAGAATGGGAAGAGGAGTGGGACAGAAACAATTGTCAAAGGGCGAAAAGGTGGAACTGTGACTGTAAGGAGGAAAGAGAAGATAGGGAGGGGAGGAAGTGTCCACGGGGGAAAGGCGAAGGGGTGAGAGGGGAAAACCCGCCTTTCTAGCCACAGGAAAGATATATGACAGGGGCCATTCGAAAACGGAACGGTCGAGCCAGGTAGGAACTTCGGTCAAAGTAACTCGAACAGAAAGTGAACGGAAGATCGGATGGGAGGAAACTGCCGAAAGCGTAAAAGGTACGATGGACATCTAACGTGGGATCGCCACTTCAAGGCATTCCCACATAGAAACTGACAATAAGAGAAGATCGGAAAGTGCCCGTGTTGATGGGAACGCCCAGGGAGCGGATGGGGTTCAGCATGCGCAGGGCAGAGGCAGGGGCGGAGGAGTGGTGGAGTCGCTAAAGGAGTGGTGGAGTCGCCAAAGGGTATGGGAAAGAAACTTCAGGAGAGTACAAATCTAAAAGCACGAAGCTTTCAGAGACTTCAGATGGGAGATCAAGGACAGGTGGGAATCAAGTATGAGACCTAAGAAGCGGGTTTAAGGCACAACGGTGAATGGCGATTCATGAAGAGGGAAGTAACGGCACTGCAGCGGCGGCGATGGTAAAATTACATCACTACCGTCTTAGAGGGAGAAAGCGAAACCCGTGAGACGTGGCCCGGCTGGAGACCGAGTCCAGGGCCCGTTGAAGGAGACTCTCAAGGAAGCCGAAACCGTAAATGGCTAGATCATCGACGAAGATCCCCAGATCCCCAGCACGTCATCTATCGACAAGGCGAAACAGATGACATTCGCGACGTGCTCCTGGTGAACCCCCTCCTCCTGCGGATGCACAGAAGAAAAGGGAGTGCCCATCCGAACAAGAAAGGAACGAAAAAACAAAAAGTTGGAGATGAAGGAAGGTAGTAAACTATGAAAGCCCAGGAGATAAAGTTTGCGGCAGATCCACCAGAGCTAAGTGGTATTATATGCCTTCTGGAAGTCGAGGAAGATCGTATAGAGGTAACGCCGCTCTGGAAATGCTACACGGGATGCAGCCTTATTTAATTAATAGTAGGTTACCTTACACTTCATAAAATATAAATTCACTTCTAAATTCAAGTAATTCACTTTTCACGGGATCATTCTACGGCCGACATAAGTTCACTTATATTCACAGTTCGGGGTATGAAACAAAAAACAACACCTAAATTTACTTAAATTGTATTAGCAAGTGAATTAAAATTCAAATCACTTTCGAAGTTAAGTTATTAATTGGGGAGAATAATACATCATTTTAAACTAGATCACAAGTTACTTCTAAATGATAGAGCATGTTTAAATATAGTCTAAAAATTATTTACTTTCGCAGAGGTTTCACTTGACAACTCGGAAATAATCTTGAGCCGTCCTAACTTATGATTTTATCTTAAACACCCTAAAAACGATGAAGAGAAATAATTCCCTACGTTAATTTAACAGTAATTTACAATTTTTGGAACCCAACAAATGTTTATTTAATATGATTTTTTTGTCGTATATTGTTTTTAATAAGAAATTTAATAAACTGATTAAATTCTATGAAATTAAGATATATAAAAATAAATTGTTTGAAATATAAAATACTAGATGGCATCATGGAGATTTGAAATGCGCTGAGGCCCGAAAGCATATATGATAATACCCAAAAGCCAGTCTCGGGCGCGGTGAGATATAAGAAAGTGTGTTTTGTTTGGTTAAGATGTAATTGTGATTTAAAGTTAACTAGAAACTGTCTCTTCACAATCTAAATGTTAACTTATAAATTCGTGCTCGCTTAATTTCCAGTCGTGTTCATTGTCTTAATTAAAAATACTGGTAAATAATAATAAATCGTCATCATTTTTCCACTCCTCGCTTTGTTCAAAAATTAAACAGAAATTAAAGAATTTCACGACATCTTGGAAATAAAAAAGTCACATTTTTCAAGATCTATAAAATTTAACAAAGAAAAAATCACTGTGTTGAAGCCCTTTAAAATGTGATTCTAGGAGTAAATCAAGCGGCATTCTTACAGACGAGTATATCTTAATCGTCGTAAGTTATTTATCGGCTTCATTGTCATTTGTAACACGTGTAGATGTTACAAAAAACTTTCTCGCCAGATATGCTAATGCCTGGACTAATTCCTTGAGATAAAAGTAAAGAAAAATAATCATATAAACATAGGTCGAGAAACGCGTAGGTTTCGAGCTATAGTACGCGACAGAAAAATAAAACTCCAAAAGATTTTTTACATTTTATGCAAATACACAGTGTGATACATTTGCTTAATTAAAGTAAATGTTCGAAATTCTTTCCTACTTCTTGAATGCATGCCTCAGCACATCGCACCAGTGACTGTGACTGTCTGACGCACTCAAAAATTCCTCGAGTATTGCGGATCGTTTTGCAATTGTCTAAAATTTGTTGCCACAATTCATCACGTGCTCGGACTTCTGTAGTATAAACTAGGCCTTTTAAATTACCCCACAAGTAATAATCAAGAGGATTTTAATCTGGTGACCGAGGTGGCCACGAAATAGGACCACCGCGCCCTATCCACCTGTCAGGATACACAGCATCGAGATATTCCTCACCAAACGGGTGCTTATAGCTATAGCGTGCTATAGCTCGAAACCTACGGGTTTCTCGACTTATGTTCATATGGTCTCTTTTCTTTACTTTTGTCTCAAGAATACACCCTGTGATTTATGAAATACATTTATGAATCATCTTGTATTGTAATTCATGTTGTTTCCACCATATTAATGGGTCTTTATCGCCTTGAAGACGTTTCTCTTTTAAGTATTCTTCAGTGAATTTCATCGTTGATTTTGAACCATTATTCTCTGCTGATTCAGAATCAATAGAAACATCAAAAACTTCTAAAAGACTGGATTGCAGTGACGGTGTTGGCAGATTCTTATCTGTAGATTCTATATGTTCTGTCTGATTTACTTAATTTTGAGACATAAAAATCTGTTTTTGACCTCCCGTGAAATATAGATAATATATCCTCAGTAAGCCACTCTTTACCTCTTTAAGTAATGAAATCAGCCTAAGACAACTTTTTTTAAGAAGCAAAATGAGTGGCAACAAGAGCAAATTTGGAATTTTCAAGCTGCTGAAATTTACTTTGTAGTTCAGATAGGAGATTTTAGCACGTTTTTTATTGTGCCTTCAGTACCTTTATTTTCATCCAAATTTTGTAAAATCTTAACAATGCTCTTATCAAAGGTATAAGATCCCCAATAAGAGGTATGGGGATCACAATTTTGCAACTTTCTCAAATGGCTGACACTGACTAGTAGTTTTTATAGAATGGTTCAATCACCAGATTCAAATTTTGCACGAGTTTTATTTTCAGTTGTGGCCAAGCATACTTTAATGATTTCTTAATATTTTCATAACGCTGAAGCATACAGTATCTTGAATTCCATCTAGTTTCCGAATACATAAAGGACTATAACCATATTATGGAAGTGTCTGACCCGTCACTCACTCTCTTCATTTATTTAACGATGATCTTTTAAGTCGCACTACCTGTCCTCTCCACTCCTATGCCGATGATTCCACCCTACACTTCTCCACCCGCTTCAAAGCGTGCTCCTCAACAGTCACTCCAGTAGTATGTTTGTATGTAAGGAGACCGCAATGGATCAATTTGAGAAGTCCCCCCTTGAGTTCCTCAGGTCCGTTTATGAGTTACATTTAGGGAAAAATTTCGAATGATGATGTCACGCGGGCCTCACGTCCTTTTATGAGGTGTATTTAAGGAGGGTAGGGATAGGTTAGGTTAAGGGAGGACTTCATGAACGTTTATGAGGTACATTTAAGGGTGGTGTGGCATCTCGGGTGATGCCGTAACCACGCATGGGTCTCAAGGGCGACACCTGGAACCCGGAATCCACGTATGCCGCACCCGCACCCCCACACCCCCACATTGTTACCGGAGTTCTAGGAGAAGGCTCGTATCCCCATAAGTCGGAAAGACCACTGTTTCACGAAGCTCGAGAGACTTTCCAAGGATTGGATGAGCCTCAAGAAGAACAAGAGCAGGAAGACGGCGACGCAGAATGCCAAGGAGAAGAAATTCATGGAGAATATGAAGGACCTCTTCGATGTTGCCCACGCTGACGCCGTCACTCTCATTACCAATTCAGAGGACTGAGATTTCCTCCTCGCAAGCGGGAGCCGGGGAGCAGAGGGTAAATGGAGCCAGGTGATATTTCCCTCGCCGCCAAGGAGTCACGTCCCGCAATTCGAAATGAAATGTCGGAAAACAGGCGTTGCCGTTCTCAGGCATATCGAGAGGTGGTATCATCAACTGTAGTCTTGGCCTACTCCAGCATCAGCTCTGACGAGGATGGACTAGCCGTACCCCAACGAGCGACTGGAGAGTCTTTTCCCACCAAAAAGTCCTGAACGTGTTGTCACCCTCCCTCGCAGCCGCATTGGATCGCACGGAAACAACCGACAGGAAACGACCTACATCATCGCAGTTGAAAGCCTAAACATTTACCGTTCTTCAATCCATCGCCATCCCTGACGTTACCGTCGATTTTTCGCCAACACTGAAGAAGGAATTCACCGTCGATGTGCCGCTTTTATTCCACTGGGATAGCAAGTTGTTGTACGACCTGACGGGGAAGAACCACGTCGACCGCCTTCCTGTGCTTGTGTCGGGCGTTGGCATCAGTCAGTTCCTCTAGGTCGCGAAGACAAGTGGGTCGGGGAAGGATAACGCGAAGTCGGTCGTAATGGCATTGAAGGATTGATGTCTGCGGTAGCGAGTGGTTGGTTTGGTGTTTGGCACTACTTCCTCTAACACTGGCTGCCACTCAGGGGTATGCGTTCTCATCGAACAGAAGCTGGAGATGGCCCTACTGCATTCTGCCTGCCGCCACCATCACCTCGAGCTCATCTTCGGGACCGCGTTCACGACCTGCTTTGGCAGAACGTCTGGCACGTTTAATTAAAGCAAAATGAATTTTAGTTTTAATGAGGAACATGGAAGAAAAATATTAAATATCATGGGTTAAAATTTGATTAATCAAATTACAGTGGTCGACAAAATAGAACTTTTTTCTATCATCAAAGATGTATACACACTTTTCTAGACTAGCTTTGTACGCTAATTCCAAATCTGTTTTGGGTTTCCTCTAGCACATCTAGTTATCGAAATATGACTGGTGTTAATTTCAGCACAATTTATCGTAAAAGTACAACTTTATTCATAAAAAGAAATGTACACCAACCTAAAAACGTTGCGAGTACGAATTTCATTTTTAAACCTTGTCTGGATCGTCGCGATACAACATCCAGTAGTAGTCTGCCAGCATACTTTCATTCCAGAAACCTTGGTAGCGATTTTTAATTGACTGGATGTCTTGATGGAAGCGTTCCCCCTGTTCGTCACTCACCGGGAAAGAAATCTAGATGCGAATGTAAAAAATATATTTTCAAGGACATGCGACAGCCCATTTCTTGATATGCATCGAGCAGTTTCTGAACCCCATCTTTGTATGCGGGAGACTTGTGGTTACCCAAGAAGTTTCCACAAATCCATTTGAAAGCCTGCCATGCTTTTAGTTCTAAGGCATTGAGGCTTTCTTCAAAGCCTTTATCCTGCAGAACCTCCCTGATTTGGGGCCCCACAAAGATTCCCTCCTTCAATTTCGCGGCACTGATGTTTGCAAATTTCTCAACAAGGTATCGAAATCCTCTCGAATTCGCCTTACACATCGCTTTTATAAAAATTTCTGGAGAGGTGGCAAGAAAATGTTCTTTGGGTGAAATAAAGTAACACACTGGACACTGCCCGTTCCCGGCTCGTATGTGCTTCTTTGATGCCAGTCATGTCTTATGTAATGATCCGCGGTAGCACGGCAGTCCCATAGGCATAGAAAATAAGAGTATTTTCATTAATCAATAAAGTAACATAAATATCATCAACTGTTGCCGCAAAATAGAAGTCAACATCTTCCTTCCTTCAATAATCAATTTTAAAATTAGAAAGAGCCGTTTTGAGCAGAAAACTGAGATTTGTTTATAAAAAAACTCTGAACAGTTAGCTAGAACAACGTGAAAAAAGTGTTAGCAGCTGACGAGGAAGCTTCTATCAGTGGCTGTATCCTCCAGCGCGGGACACGTCAACGCGAAAAAGAGGCGACGTCAAACCGAAACATCAACCCGCTGGTGGCCAAACTTCCTCAAATCTCCGTGCAGCGGGCTGTCTAGGGTTGGCCAGACTGACAGTCGACGGCCTGTTGCGTGGCACGGTCAGAGTGCCGATCGGCTCCCGGGCCGGACCTATACCAGAGTGCTAATTTTTTCATTTACGGGGAGCAATTGCTTGCTCCCCGGACTACTCTTACTCTCCGGCGACATTAAGAGTAATCCACGCACCACTACAACTTACACATGTCACCATACACAAAGACATAGACACAATAGGACCATGAGACACATACAGAAGTATAATATTAACATATTACAGTACAACGTAGATGGCCTCACAAACAAAATCATACAGCTTAGGGAATTCGTACACAAACAAAACATTCACATAGCACTTATACAAGAAACAAAACTAAAACGCACACTCCAAACAACCACCATTCCTGACTTCACGGCGATCCGTCAAGATCGTACTGGGGTTCACGGGGGTGGACTCATCATTTACATACGTGAAAGCATTAGCTACACTGATGCCACCCAAATCATTACAAAGAAAATCCAAGCAGATAACACGATAGAAATACAGGCAGTTAACATTAAAACACGCGCAAAACACACCACACTCATCAACATTTACATCCCACCAGATAGTTCACCTCAGTGCCAGCCAATTACAATCCACAGTTACACAATCTGGCCTCTCTCACTAATGTCATCTTAGGAGGAGACTTCAACGCTAAAGACACAAGTTGGTACCTGCACAACCAAAGTAACACCAGAGGCGCCAACATAGCCACACAACTAAACAGCCTCTTCATTCCTAATAATACAGAAGAACATACACACATACCACATCAAGCAGGATACTCAAACCCCTCCCCAGACATAACGTTCTGTTCCCCCTCACTAGCAACACATACACACTGGAGAACAGAAAAACAACTCTCATCAGACCACCTGCCGATCATCATTACAACACGTTCTACACTCTGCCCCAACAGCCTTAGGCACACTTACAGAAATTACAAGAAAGCTGATTGAGAACAGTTCAAAATACAGACTGAAGAACAATTCACCACATTAAACAGCACACCCATCATAAACATCAATACAACACTCAAGACATTTAATCAGATCATCAATAATGCAAACAAATACATACCCGAGGGCAGCATTAGGAAATACAACCCAAATTACACTAGAGAAATAGCCCACCTCATAAGACAATGTAACATCCTCAAACATCACACACAAACACCACACACAGAAACCATAAAACAGCAGATACAACAGCTCAACACAGAAATAAACAACAAACTCAAAGAAAAACAAACAGAAACATTTAGGGAATTCATAGCAACACTAAACCTCTCCACAGACACATCCAGGCTATACAAGACTATAAACAGCATTACCCACTCTAACAGCGGCATTCACATCTCACACGCGGCTATCTGTCGCAGCCAAAATAATATCCCAACATATACACAACAAGCTAGCATTTTAGTTAATCACTACGCAAAGATAAGTCACTTAAACAGAGACAACAACCAGAAACACACAGACAGACAAACAGCCAGAAACAAGAAAACCTACAGACTCGACACGACCATTACACCCTTCAATACAGACCAGACCAACATGATCATCAAAAACATTAAGAATTCGAAGGCTATTGGACCAGACAACATATCTAACATACACCTTAAACACTTGGGCCCACAGGGAATACTAGCTCTCACAAATATCAGCACATATTCATACCAACACTATTATTCCTGACATATGAAACAAGGTAAAATTATTACACTACTGAAACCAAACAAAAATCCAACGGAACCAGCTTCCAGTAGACCCATTACTTTACTATGCACACCTTCCAAAGTAACAGAAAGACTAATCTTACAAATCACCAACCCACACATACCACTATCGTCTACTCAACATGGATTCAGACCTCACCACTCAACGACGACATTACTCACTAACCTCACCGAGCACATCATGGATGGCATCAACTCCAGACGACCAGCTCAACGTACACTATTAGTAACAATAGACATTAGTAAAGCATTTGATGCTATCCCACGCTTCCCTCTCAAACAAAATACTCAACACAAACATGCACAATAACACTAAAAGATGGCTGAGCAACTATCTCTCAGGAAGATATTCACATGTCACATTTAATGGCAAGTCATCCCAAAACAAGCTTTTTCCGAATGGGGTCCCTCAAGGCTCTGTTCTCTCACCAACACTGTTCAACTTATACATGCATGACATCCCAACACCCATAGCTTACCTTATCATCATATGCAGATGACATCACTCTAATATCCACCCACAACAACATCGACACCGCTACAAATAACCTACAAACATACATAAACAGTATACAAGACTGGCTCACACACAATAGACTCAAAGTAGCGCCCACAAAATCAACCATCACCTTGCTTACAAGCAATACAAAAGAACACCAGATAACTCCACAGCTTACGCTAAACAGCATCAACATTCCACACACTCACAGGACCAAAATACTTGGGGTCATATGCAACACATTATTATCTTTTGCAAACCACATTCAGGACATTAAAACAAATGTACGTCAAGACTAGGCTGACCATATTTCCTTGAGACAAAAACGGGACATTGGGATGGCAAAAAAGGGACGGGGTTATGTAATATTCTGTATTCATGAAAAAGTAAGTACATAAACCGGGAAAAAATTGACATTTTTATTAAAACGACGGGACGGCCAGGAAATATAAAACAAACGGAACTGTCCCGTTCAAAACGGTACGTATGGTCAGCCTAGTCAAGACTTAACACGCTTAGGGTACTAACAGGCAAAAACTTTGGACACCAGCAGAAAACAACATCACTCATATACAAACAATATATTCGCTCAGTTATGGACTATGCTAACCCATGCTGGGCACCCATTATCTCAAACACACACATAAAAACCTTACAGACAATACAAAACAACGCACTTCGTATCATTACAGGATGCACTCAAACAACACCAATAGAACACCTGCACACAGAAACAAAAATACTGAAAGTTAGGGAACATTTAGACATGAGGGGAACACAATTCATGGCAGCATCGACAAATGACCCACAACACCCTTGCCACTACATGTACAATCATGCACCGACACCTCGCACCATTAAGGTAACACCAGAGAGACATTATAACCAAATACTCCATTCCATACCACGCCTCACAGATATCACACAGTTCAGAAAACACATACACACACACACACCTAACCCACAAAGCACTGACACGACTCGGTCCGAATACGGTCCTAGGTTCGAAGCCGCCACCCATTAACAGGTCAGAGATCAGCCTGAGCAGGTCAGATCGAGTTAACTTAGCACGATTCCGATGTGGACATCACCCCAACTTACAGACATATAAACACAGACTAGACAACTCCACAGACGACACCTGCCACCCAGGACACACCACAAACAATTGAACACATTATGACAGACTGTACAGCTCTAGCACAACAACGAACACAACACAACATCACTAGTGCGCTGAACCTCTGGTCCACTCCGGAGAGGGCGATCGGTTACCTGCGTGCCGCGCGCCGGCTTGCTCGATCAGGGTGGGCTGATCGGCTAAACAACAACAACAACAGTATTTCGTGAACCTTCCTTGCATGCCCATTAACATACCAATGACTTTGAGATCACAGATATGCCATTCATGAGTGCTGTATTGGATTGCTTCGAGTAGTATATTCGTGTTATCGTACGGAGTGGGTGATCGGGATGGACGGCTTTAAGTTCCCGTTATGCAGGAGAACCGCTTTCAAGCAGAGCGGACCGTCTACTGTAATGAATGTCGCCAAATCATGGTTTCGTTTTCGATAGTGACACACTCGGACGTTCTTCTCAAGTAAGTGTTTCTGCTTGAGTCTCGAGGAGAGAAGTTCTGATTTCTCTTTGGAGAGGGCTAGGTCTCTAATGAGGTCATTTAACTCGTTTTGGGTAAGCCTTTCCGGCTCCGATTGCTCTTCGTCAGGTGTGTAGTCAAGATCGGCCGAAGGTCCCGCATCTTCGCCAATCGCACCTTCGTTGGATTCCCTTTCGTCTTCTAAAGAATCGAGTCCATGCTGTGGAGGTACGGGAATCGGCATCGTGTCATCGTGAGGGATCGGTCTGATAGCAGATTCTACGTTCGGATAAACGATGTTATGCTTGTTCTTCACGGAGAATCCAGTTATGTTAACATTGCAAAAGTAACAATCGCCATGGTCTCTCGGCTCCCTCCATATCATGGGTATAGCGAACGGCATCGACTTTTTCTTTTGGTTCAACCAGTCACGTAATCCATTCGAACAAGCGGTACAGATAACATGTGGCGCCCACCCCAGTAGCATGGCCGCAAAATAGACGGGTGCAGAGCAATTGCAATATTGGTCATATGAGTGCCAGTGCCCCCTTGTTGCAAGGTGCCAACCCCCCAAACGGGGAAACTCCCCAGCAAGCTGGGGAGTCCACCTAACCTCTTTGGGGGAGAAGATGGGACGGCCTCACTCCGCCAAAGGGGTATACCTAACCTAAGAGAGAGGAGGAGAGAGAGAAAGAGAACATCCAGCTTTTGCGAGAGGTAGAAGCTTAATGACAGCTCGAGGTAGAAACACTTGCCTTAGAACTCGAAATCGTCCAGTTGGCGGGGTAATGTCTGGTGATCTTGGGGGCCTGCCAATCCCATCGATTTGGAAATGTTGCGTCGAGAGTTTCACGAACAACATGCGCCCAATGAGGGGGTGCCCCATCTTGTTGGAAGATGACAGTTGGCTGCCTGTCCTGCAGCTGGGAGATGGCGTAATTGGTGAGCATATCCAGGTACACAGTTGCGGAAACAGTTTCCAAGAATTTTTTCATCCACGACTTAATTAACTTCGCATCAGGTGGATTCTTTCCATACTTTGTTCAGAACCTTCGCTGAACACTGACAGGAGATTTTGTTTCTGCAAGCCACAAAACACATTGTGCCTTCTCTGTCACAGACGCCATCTTAACTGAACAGCTGCTACAGCGCTCCTAGCGGCGAATGCGGTAGACGAAACACACCAGCACAGAAACTCTATGCGTGTACAAGATCACCTGTAAAAAGAAAACGGATGTAAGATTCGTCATTGAAACATGAAAGCATACTGTTTTCAGGGTAAACATTTATGGACACCCTGTACGTTTATGAGGCCAAGGGGTAGACCGACAAGGTCTCAAAAAATGGCAACACCAATAGTTTTTTATTGTGCTTCTCGTGGTATAATACCATGAGGCCAATTTCATGTTTGGAGCAGGGAGGTGGATCTTTTTTACAAAAAATCGAATAAGATAAACTAAGTTTAATGCCAAAACAAATTTCCACCAAAATATACAATTTTATCCTTAAGCTATAACATAAAAAACATTAATATGATTTTATATTAAAAAATAGATTGTATTTCGGGATAACTATTTCATTTCTCGTCTTTCGCCCAATTAGCTTCTATTTCGGGGTAACTTATTAATTTTTCCTCTTTTGGACAATTACTTCGTTTCAATACAAATTTGTCTTTAAGACACCAATATATCTTTAAACTTTATTACAAAAAATTTTAATATGATTTTTTAAAACAAAATAGATTCTTTTTCAAGGTAACTTATTCATTTTTCCTCCTTCACGCAACTATTTTGTTTCAACACAAATTTATCTTCAAGACGCGGTTATATCTTTAAACCTTATTACAAAAAAATATTAATATAACTTTATAATAAAAATAGATTCTAATTCGAGGGCACTTATTCATTTTCCTCTTTTGGCCAATTATTTTGTTTCAATATTAATTTATCTTTAAGACACCAATATATCTTTAAGCCTTATTACAAAAAATATTAATATAACTTTACATTAAAAATAGACTGTATTTCGGGATAACTATTTCATTTCTCGTCTTTCGCCCTTTCGCCCAAATAGATTCTGTTTCTGGGTAACTTATTAATTTTTCCTCTTTTATCCAATTATTTTGTTTCAATATAAATTTATCTTTAAGACACAAATATATATATATATATATATATATATATATATATATATATATATAATAATAATAATAAAACAATTCATAAATAATATTGTTTTTGGCTCTAGAAGGACGCATCGGTTCGATGGAATTTAGATTGCGGCAGGTCGGCGCCTGGAAGCAAAACCCACCTGTGTGGAGATGACAGGTAAATTTCGAAAAACACCTGACATCTGTTATTTTTGTCTTAAATACACTTCCATATGCATCAGTTTGCTTGACACTTCAGAAAAACAAATTTTATTTTCCAAACAAAATTTATCTCTCTCTCTCTCTCTCTCTCTCTCTCTCTCTCTCTCTCTCTCTCTCCGAATCTGTTTCATTTCTGAAAGAAATTTATGGAGTGTATAAGTTATATTTGACACGCCCCCCAGAATTCGCGGACTGTCCAATTACAACCCAATGGGCAATGTTTGAGGACGAGCACAGGATCTCTGGTTGGTGGAAAGTCTCGCTTACACGTTATGGACCACCCGAATTCACCGACGCCCAATAGGAAACTCGCGATTCGAATATTGGAGGTGGCTACAATTAGGACCGCGTATATAAAAGGGGGCATTTTCAGCTGGAACCCACAACAGTTGTTTTTACTGACGAGTAGTTCCAGAAATATCTCGTCTTGAGTCATTCACAACAGCTTTACAGCTCCCCGCAATTGCTGGAAGACGGGGATTTTTATGCAGGGGCTACGCTCCACCTTTTCGCAGCGACTGACCAGAATAATCTTCTCTCCACACAAAACGTTAATGATATCTGCAATGATCCTCCGTTTGAACCAGCAGAAGTCTCTACCTTCGAGATGTGAGTAATTACGTAATAATTTAATTTGTGATTCGGGCTATATATATATATATATATATATGGGTCATTCAGTGCTTAACCCTTGCAATTGTTAGTTAATTTATAAAAAGCCATAATAAACGAAGTGAAAGGATATCTGCCCAGGGGTTCGAGACCCGGTCCTGGCAGACGATGCGTAGTACACCCAGCTAATCTCCCTTTTGAGCCCAGTTAGGATAGTTGCTTTGTATTTATTATTTGATCCGGTTGCCCTAATCGGTATTTTATCTTATTGTAATTCTCTCTTCATATATATTTATTATATAATATATATATATATATATATATATATATATATATATATAATTATATATATATATATATATATATGGAAGTATATGTTAACAAAACGGTTAGGCCACCCACTTGCTATTTATTATTTGATCCGGACGCTCTAATCGGCATTTTATCTTATTGTAACTCTCCCCTCCCATATATATATCGCGGTGTCCTGATATATAAATGTATGTTTACTACAGGATACTGTGCTAGGCTTTCTGTAATTAATGTATTCCATTAAGTAATTAGAGAGCGAATTTTGTTTATCAAATATTTACGTTTATTAAATTTATAGAAAGTTCTACAGGGAGGGTTTTAGAATTACTAAAACTTTAAAGAACTCCAACGGTCCTGGGCTCGAGACCCTGTGATGGTTGGCATTGCGTAGTATGCACAGTTAGGATGAAAGTAATTCCAGCGCTGTAAATTAGTGTACTTGCTGTGTTTCCTTCATGGTTATTTCGGCATATATATATATATATATATATATGGTGTGGTTGTAATAATACATTTTCTACTCATTACATTTTGTTGTAAATGTTTCATTAAAATAGCAGGTATCCTCAATTATAGATTAGTTTGCATTAGTACTGCGCTAGGCTTTCTGGATACAATTCGATTTATGGAAAAATTGGATTTTAATTAAAAAAAGATTCAGAAAATGTATGAACTAATCAAGTTAATTTCTCCTCAAAGGCCCGATGCGGAACTCGATCGTGTTATAGCTGCTTTTCGTGACAGCTTTGAAGAAAAGCATATAGCCGACGGCGATTTGCTGAACACTCAATCCACTGACAAGAACACCGAGGTCGAAGTATTGGCTCACATCCAGTCCAACGAATGTCAGGGCATCGAGGAACTAATGTAAGTTTTTTTTGGTTAAGAACAAGACATATGTATTTCCATCGATTTATACTAGTATACTAGTACACTAATAGGCGCGTCTATCGGGTAGGCGAATTCCAATCTGACTTAGATGTTCCCACTTTGTTGTGGACTTAAGTGTGTATTTACACTAGCAGATAAGTTGGGGGAGATATCAAACGGGTAAAGGTTACATTGATCGAAAAATTCTTTCTGCGTTACGCCAATCCCAAGCTCGTCACAGCCACCGGCAATACTGGCCAGATTACTATAAGCTCTCGCGCAAAGCGGGAACACAGCGTCTGATGAGTAGTCCGCATCCATAGTACCACCCAACGCAACGCCATTAACGTATAGAGTTATATTTTTAAGGCCGAAATTCTCGAATTTAAAGGCGTTCTTTTTATATTTTCAATTCGTCGAAGCATGATCCTGCATTCCAATTAGTAACCTTTTATGTAGAACTTCCAGGGCCACGTTTTCTATCTGCTTCGATGCTAACCATGCTGGCACTGTGTACAGTTTGATCTGTACTCGGTTAATTGGGTATTTATTTTACTGTTGCGTGTATTAAATTTTTTAAAATTTCTACATATTTCGGCGAACTTAATTTCACTCGCAGTACGTGCAGATATGTTTCCATAATGTGAATCACAACGGGTTTTGTGCCCCAGATTTATGCAGATCTCAGGATTCGTGCGGGTGAGCTTAAAACTTCATATCCACCCCATTCATAAGCAGTTTCTCCTGGAAAATGAAGTCTCTATGCAGACGTCCATAGCCTTCACATATCTTCTTTTTAGAATTTTTAAATTTATCCTTTATACTACTTTCGTCTTTAGTCTGATAATAGCCCTCGGCAGTTAAAAAGGTATCCTTCACTTCTTTTGAAAAGTTGAGGACATTTTCCAGATAGGCTCGTAGGTGATAATAACCTGTTCATGCCGAGATGTTGACCTGGTTTAAATACACCTCACACTGACTGAATATGAAGTGTAGAAAGTTGGTGTCAGTGTATGCAGAATAATTATCATCGCAGTTAGTTCCATCTGAATAGGCTATACGTAGTTTAGCGTACATGTGCATGCAGTTTGAATCAAAAAAGTATGGGCCTGAGTTGGGTATCACGAATTCTATAGGGGCACTCGGGGTACTAATTGTGTTTAATGGGTTAATTGTAATAAAGTCACTGTGTTCAAAAGAAACTTGTGTTGGGAGTATATCAAAGAGGGACAGCTCCGATTTACAACATTGTGAGCTACACGCATGGATGAAGCGTGCCATGACAAGTCAGAAATAGTGCCACCTCTCTCAACAAGTAGTAATCAGCCTATGATTGGCGAGATCAATATCCTCAGCTTGTATCAGTTAAAATATCATCAACCATAGGTTTCATTCGCATAGAACACTTCTTTTTTGATGTCCGTTTACGTTTAACGCCACGTGTTGGTAACCCCTTCTTCCGGACAGCCCTCTTCTTCTTTTCGCCACCACGCATTTTTCTCTTTGCATCTTTGATGATTTCGTCCAGTGTACGTTTTAAATGTTTTTTTAGAGCTTCTTTAGGTTTAGCTCCACCCATTATGTCTTCTACCATGTTAAAACCTGATTGTAACGCTTTCCTCCCGAGGTATCTGGGCCCCCTCTTCAGCAATGGGACAGCCGTACGTAGTATCGTTGAAAAAATGGATCCAAGCCCACTCCCGTCCTGATATCTCACCCCTCGGGTCATTATAACTGAATGCGGCGAAAGTGTAGGTTCAATGTTAAGCTCCCATCACCGAATGGGAAATTTTTTTCCCCCAATCGTCCTTATATACAGGGTGGGCCGAAAGTCTGGATCCAT
The DNA here is from genome assembly GCA_023014485.1 of Bathynomus jamesi. NCBI lineage: Eukaryota > Metazoa > Arthropoda > Malacostraca > Isopoda > Cirolanidae > Bathynomus > Bathynomus jamesi. Next base: position 306,861 of record JAJOZX010004505.1, read on the forward strand.
AGGAAAATATTTATTTTAATACATAAATTACAACAAATGGTAAATACTTAAAATGAATATCAACTTTAACTCGTAAATGTGTATCCGTGATACTGTACAGTAGTTCGTACTCCAGTATAAATACTCAAATACTTTTTTTATTTCAGCCCAGAAATGGCTTCGAATCTAACAACAGAAGACCGGGTAGAACTTGTGCTCATGTACGCAAGACAGGGCGCTACACACAGGGAAGTTGCTACCGAATCCAATAGAAATCATCCTGATAAGCATCCAGTAACACATGCGACTGCTGGCAAGTTGTTTAAACGTTTCAAAGAAACAGGAAGTGTACATGATCGACGGCGTTCTGGTCGTCCAAAAACTGCAACTGATGAAAATACCTCTGCAATGGTATGTGAAACTTTAACGAATAGTCCAGTAAAGTCAACAAGAAGATTATCAAATGAAACACGCATCTCGAGAACGTCAATTCGAAGAATTATTAAAAATCATAAATTCCATCCCGAAGTGTCTCGATGTCAGAGGCCGCCAATTTGAGCATTTGTTATAATTTGTTGTTTATACTGGAGTACGAACCACTGTACAGTATCACGGATACGCATTTACGAGTTAAAGTTGATATTCATTTTAAGTATTTACCATTTGTTGTAATTTATGTATTAAAATAAATATTTTCCTATGGATCCAGACTTTCGGCCCACCCTGTATATTGAAATATTTCTTAGTAGATTCGTCGCAACAATGACATAATGGGGCTTGTCATATGTAATGCTAAACCTCTTCCATCTATGGTTGGGAATGTGTGCAATGCGCAGCAAACGCATCTGGGTATCCCCAACAAATTGATGCTCCACGATATTGCTGTAAATATAGCAAATGTCTGGGGATGGATAGCCTTCACCCAATTTATCCAATTTCAACTGATACATTAAGCTGGTTAAGTCATGTTGTGCCTCGTGAAAGGTATCTATTTGAAACGCTGCTCCATAACGGCCCTCGGCGATATTTTTGAACAATCTTTTGTCTTTCATATTTCTATCATCCTGTGATTTTAGGGTCATGGCATGTGCAGGGGTTTCTTTGTTTACGATTTCGTATACTAAATCAGCCGTAAGATTTTACCTTTTTAAACTTGCGTTTAAGTCTCTCACAACGTCTTCGACCGTACCATAATGATCCGGGCCTTGTGTTACTACTCTAACGTAATACAGGGCCTCCCCACTCGGGGCGGCACGCATGGTTTCAACCCTAATTACCCCTGCCTTTTCACATTCATCACGATCTCTAAGAACCGTAAAAACGGGTTCTTTATGATCAATACTTAAGAAGCTGGTGGATAGCTGAATTTCGCATAACCCCACCTCATGTAAATCACGTTCCAATTCAATGGGCCCATGGAGTTCTGTTACAAAGTTGGCTAGTGTGTTGTTAGTGTGACATAGAAGTGGTTAGGCGCCATGTTGTATACTATTTAAGCTTCATTATTGCATCAGTTTTTATATAGGTGTTGAAGTTTTCTGGGTACCTTAGCCATTTCACCAGGTACATTTTTCTCTTTCCTGAACCTTTGCTGCTTAAAATTTTTAAAATTTTAAACACACTTTTTCCTAAATAAAAAGTCACTTTCTGCAAATCCTCGCGGTAAAACCCTCCAGCGATTTCTTCCCCATCCAAATCTTCAACGTAATACATCATTATCTCGCCTTTAGGTCTCATAGCACTGAATTTAAAAATCTCACGTGTCCAGCCTTGCTCAAATCCCTTCGCGAATTTATTTCCCGAACGCGATAGACTTACATAATCATTGATTTTGAAACGTGTACAGTGTGACGGCGGTTTTCCATCTCTTCTCACATCAGGCTCTGGGCGCGTACCTCTTTCTAAAAGTTCGTTAGGTGTTGTGCCAATCGCGCGATGGTGTGAACGGTTGTATGACAAGGCCAATGATCCCAGAATGTTTATATATCTGTATGTGTTTTTATGTGTAAAATTGAAATGCATGCGTTCCTTTATGGTACGTTGAAAACTTTCAGCTAAAGAGGCCTTATGTATAGAATGGCTTGTGTAGTAACTGATATTAAACTCTGTCACATTGTTCTGAAAAGCACAGCCTATAAATTCTTTCCCCATATCCGTACAAAAATAGCCTGGAACCCTGTTTTCTTTCAACATCAGCGTTTCGGCAGCTTTAGCAACTGTTTCAGGCCATTTATTTTTCAGAGGAATTAGCCACAGATATCTAGAGAATACATCTATTATGAATAGGATGTAGTGGTAGCCATCATTATACACTGAATATCTTTGCATGTCTGTTAAATCCGCTTGCCAAATAGAGTCAATCGAAGCCAATGTTGTCCTGGCTGGTTTAAACCTTTTTCTCACCGGCTTATGAAGTGTATAAGCATCCTGCTCCCGCAAAAACCTCTTAGCATCTTTTTACCCTACTCCATCATTGTAAACACCTCTGTACAGTCTATGAATGCCACCATAGGAGGTGGGTTAGAAATGTCATAATAGCGTTTTCTTAATATGTTAGCCATTTGCGTATTTTAGAGATACGTGGATATGGTTGGCCGTTGTTGTTTGGTCTCTTCTTTCTCCTGTTCAGAGATGCTACTGTTGTGGGTGATAGCGTACACAGTTGTGGCACATGCGAGACTTGCTCCAAGTCTTAACCTATTCAGATTTCCTACCAACGTTTTGGGGACATTTATTATTGTAGTATTGCTTTAATATGCTTCCATCCTGATGGTGAGGGCCTGTCCCACTTTCTCACCAGATCATGGACAATGTCGACGTTATTGGATCCCTGCACCCTTGTTCCTTCAACAATGACCTCGCCTGTATCGGTCCACTGTATGATGGGCTCCTCACTCAATAGATTATAAAGACTTAAGCCTTTATTCCTCAATGTATGTGGGAGACTGCTTTTAAATAAATGCTCGATGTGTTGCGTTCCGTTATTCTTTGGTTGGTCAACTCTAACGTCGGCCGCAGGTCCTATGTCGCCATGCTCAGCGTTGCTCGCGCTGTGCCTAATAACCACGGGGAGCTCTGTCGGATTCTTATAATCTTCGTAATCATGAATAAATTTCTGCAGAGCCTCTTAGTGTAAGATCCTTTTCTCATCAGGTGACTTTTCACTTTAATATGTCTATCAACTCGTTTTCCATTCTTTTAAGCCTGCTTTTACGGGGTTCTAGAATCGTGTCTGGTCTCTTTGAACTTTGAAGTGAAGCATACACCTCGTGTGGAATTACTACCACTTTCTTCATCATATTAAACTAGTCAGTAAAGGTCCCAAAACTAAAAATAAGATGGGGAGGATTGATTCCCCCCTCTTTCTACAATAATTCGCTTTTTCTTCCCCACAGTTTGACTTTTACCAGCGAGAGTACATATTATGTTCTTGTAACGACGTAGGCGAGCCTTCTGAGGGGATTTCATTGGCACATTACATTTTATAACATTAAGGTAGATTTTACAGATGCATTTTAAAAAATCCGAGTCGATATTTTTAACAAACATCTGTTGCAATGCCCGGGGTAGTCGATGATAGATTTTTATTAAGTCACGGTATTTCATTAGCCTATTTGTCATTCTGGAATATACATCGTTTCAGGGTCGTTTGGGAATATATTCGTACTTGAAGCACCCTAAACGTGTTTCGTGGGTGAAGGTCACAAAGCAAATATCCATAACGCTGACTTGTAGCTTCTTCATAAACTTCCAAAAACTCCTTACGCTGATTCGGGAACATTTGATTGGCTAATACCCCAATTTGTGACACATCTTTACGTTGCGCGAATAAGGCTAGATATTGTGTATTTATCGACACATCACGCATCTATCTATTTTTGAAAAATAGATTCTGGTTGATGAAGAACACGCTTATGTTAAGATGGTGGGAGAAAACTAAATGTCTCGGCAAACGTTTTATCCATTTCCAGCATGAGATCGTCAATTACAATGACTGTATGCTCATTTCCCCTTATCATTAATGATTTTAAGCATAAACACAGTTTTACCACATCCTGTAGGACCAGATATAACACATGTGGATGGGCTTGTGAACTTGAATTTTTCTACAGATTCCATCTCCAACACGTCACACCCGTATGTGGAACAGTTACAAAATATAACACAATTTAATTGTTGCTCCTTATATTCTACAATCTTGTTTTTCTTCTTCCACAGAACCGTGAATGACGACGATGTACATCACTCCATCATCGATATTACACACGACACCGATGACAGTGTACTGTAGCTACAGACTCCAACCCCGCTGACGAACCCTCACCAGCGATACCTCCACCACGTGGCAGTTCAAAGCGGAGGCACGATGATAAAGAACCTTCCACGTCAGGTATAAAACGTGTCAGGAGTGTACCGGTTGCTAGACCCCCAGTAATAAAGCTCCAGCCTTCCACGTCTTACGACACAACTCCCACGATAGCTCCCTCCTAAAATATACTCCCTTATTCCTGTTCAACTCCGAGTACATCCTCCACACCAGCAGCTTCTCGTGCTGTGGAGGAAGGTATAACATTCGAACTGGTGCGCACCGCTAACCACACCCCGGCCCTGACTAGAAGTCGGTACGTAGTCAGGGTTGACCCTGGAACCCTGTATACCAACAGTGTTGGATTGCGGCGCGTAGTTGAGCGTATTGTGGAGTTTGCCCTTCAGAACCGCGACGAATGTGAAGTCCGGACGAGGTTGTCCTTCGGGTTCGGATCAGATGACGGGGATGTAGATGATTTTTGGGTAGTAATATCGTTCAAACGTTTGGCAGCTGTAGACATAGAATATATCTTGGGCCGTATAATGCAGGCCTCAAAGTAGTACAGCCTTCAATATGGACAACTTCACGGTAGATATTGACAGAGTATTCCGGGTTACGGGTCATAGTGCCACACCTTATACTCTTAACTTCAATTCTCAGGCTATTTACAGAAAGCATATAAACGTCGATCGTGGTTGCGGCTTTATAGCAGTAGTCTTAGCTCATATGTTTACTGTACCAAATACCCTGGCCCAAAACATTTGGTTGCCTACGGTTGTTCAGCGTGCTCGTAAACTGGCTTCAGATTGTAAGCTTGAGTTTGAATGTAATATAGGTCCTGAAGAGCTGAAAAGGGTAGAGCAGGAAATGAATATTCGTATAGTTGTATTTGGAATGGATGATCGTCGTAGGACTGTGTATGATTTTAAAAGCTGTGTGAGAGATCGTACAAGACCTCTACTTATTTTAGGAATGTCAGGAACAACGTATCTCCTCATCCGCAATATAAGGACTCTCTACGCTAGTTACGATAAAAGTCGAAAATATGGAAGGTATCAAGATTTGTGTAGGGGATGTCTCGAGTAATAATTGCCACATGGTATGTGAGCAGTGTAAAAGCTCCAAATGTGAAAGTCGTGTAGTTGAAGCTGAGAAGAGGGAGTGTAATGTGTGCAGACGTACATTTTTCAATAATTAATGTTTTGAGTTCCATAAGTCAATTGACACTTGCAGGAAAATGAGAATCTGTGAATGTGGTATGTTTCATATGATGGATAAGTGGGAGAAACTCAAGCATAAATGTAATGAAATTCACTGCCCTACACGCCATGAGAAATATAAGGCGGATGGAGTAAAGCATGTATGTTATATGAAAGACACTAAGCCTAAAAATAGACCTTGTATAACTGTGTACTACGATATAGAAACATATACGAATGCTGAAACGAAAGATGTTATCCCACATCTACTTTTAGCCAGACTACAGTATATGCGATGAGTGCATGGAGGTTGAGTGTGATGAGTGTCACAAATGTAGTAAACGGACAATCGTTTTTAAAACGACCGCAGACGACAGCCCTGTGAAACTCTTTGTGTCTTATATCGTCAAGTTAACGGACAAGTTAAAAAAAAAGGACTATGTATATTCTCTCCCATAACGGGGCAAAATTTGACACACAGTTCCTTTATAAGGGACTACTTGCGCACGATTCATCAGAGATACTCACTGGTGATTCCTTGAAAAGAGGAAACAAGCTTATATAAATGCAGATAAGAGGTAATGTTCAGTTTAAAGATACTTTATTATTCACACCTTGTAAACTAGCCAAGCTACAAGGTGTAGTTGCCGAAGTTTCAAAAAGGTATTTCCCTTACACTTTCCTCACTAGCGACACTTTAAATTACGTAGGATTGCCTCCCCCCAAACAATACTTTAACTACACCAACATGAGTGATAGTGAGCGTGAAGATTTTGACCGCTACTACAACAGTTTTAATGAAAATAATCCATACAATATAGCTGACGAATGTGGGCGTTATTGCGTGAATGATGTACGCGTGCTTAGAGTATGTTTCCAGGCCTTTAGAAGGATGTACATTAAGGTAGGTTGATTTTGGAACTGTGATCTTGGACTAGTCTAGATAGAAAGGTATTAATGTATAAAAACGTTGCACCAACTCATATTTGTGAAAATGATTGTATTTTTTGAGGATTGTTAATTATTTTTAAGTTGTAAAATTGCCGAATTTTACGCGTAAAATCGCGCGCGCGGCATTAGCGCAATGTAAACAAACAAAATATCGGACCTTATTTCATCAAAATAATCAATTAAAATTCGGCTTTTTTAACAAAACGATGCTTGAAACGTATTGTAAATGCATTATAGATGTTTATTAGTGTATTATTTTGTATTTTTTAATGATATTTACCTATAAAATGTGTATTAAATTAAGTTATTTTATGATGCGTTCATTTAATTGTGTTTATTTTCAGATATTTCATAAAAATGGGTAAAAAACGGAAGTCTGCAGTGTTAACTCGAAGTGATAGTGCCAAAAAATTCAGTGGCCAGCCTTCCCCTTTGGATAAAACAGAGCCTCCTACCCTCCGCCAAGTTATTCAGTACAGTTATTTCCTCCAAAACAGCCACCCGGACTTGAAAGACTATGATATTGCTAAAATGATAGCAAAGGATGTGATTGAGATCTGGCAGGCAGTGAACCCGCGGCTGCCCCTGTATGAGGAATATTATGTAGTGAAATTGGTGGATAAAGTGTGCTTCAAGAAAGCAAAAGAGATAAACAGGAAATCTCTTTCTACAGTCCAGGAGCAGAATCTGGAGGAAAAGCTGGATAAACTTTTTGACATTTCTGCTTGCACCTGTAAGCTACCTGTTCGTCCCTGTGATGACAATGCTGTGAAGTGCAAGAAAGAAAATTGTCAAACAGCACATAATCTGCACTTGTCCTCCCAGTAAGAAGGTAATGCTATTATTTTTTTAACTTTTAACTGGCCTAACTTAGTGCGATTAGGTGCCTTTTAAATGGAAGGAAATTCAATGCTTGTAATTGAAAAATATCCGCATTTTCCTCCTGTAATCTTCCTTCCCCCCCTGGTAATAGAAATTAATAATCAATTTTTTTTCAGGATTTTATCTCTTATTTTAGATCCGCTATTTAATATACTTTAATATTTCAGGTTCCAGTAGAGGAGAGGGAATACTTGAGAGATCAGAGGGCCAAAATAGGACCCAAGGGCTCTTTCCAGCTGGGATCTGTGGATAAAGCTGCTGTGAAGAGAGACCAGAGGGCTGCAGCTGAAGCAGAAAGATTACAGAGCCAGATTCAACAGCAGCAGGAAGTGGATTTGGCCACTTTTGCCTCCACACCTTCACAAGATATTTCTTTTGAATCCAGCTCAGGAGAATCAGGAGAGGTAATATATTTTTTTCTTATATCTTATCCCATTTTTACCCAAATTTATCCCTACTTTTTGTCCCTATTTCCCCCCTTTTTCCCCCATTTTCGCTTTAGTAATTTATTCTTTTTTTCGCCCATTTTCGCCGACTTTTTACCTGAATTTTTACCCATTTTTCCCCCTATTTTCCCACTTTTTTCCCCCATTTTCGTTTAAGTAATTTATTCTTATTTCCGCCCATTTTCGTCGATTTTTACCCATATTTTTCCCTACTTTTTCCCCTATTTTCCCCCATTTTCGCTTTAGTAATTTATTTTTTATTTTCATTTCAGCCATCTGGTGGTGAAGCTGAAGAGTTCAAGCCAAGGAGGCACCCAAGTGGAGGTTACAGCTTTTTGAAAACCCCCAGATATGCCATGGAACTGATCAGGGGTGATGTTTCTTCCAATCTTGGGGCAAGTCTTGCTAATGCCTTCCTCCTGGACTTACAAGCTATGGACCTGCTTAAGCCTGGCCTTGATGTGAAACAGATAATAGTTGATAAATCGAAAATGGACAGGGAAAAAGCTAGAATGAAAGTGAAAAGTGATGAAAAGCACAATGAGGGTCTGGAAAAGTTAGTCTGTATTGGGGTTGATGGGAAAGTTGACAAGGACACTTTGCTGTACAGAGAAGTTATGAAAATGGGGAGACTAAGCTGAAGAAAGGAAAGGGACAAGAGCACCATTTGACTTTCACAAAGGAGCCGGGAACTGAAAGTGGAACATATCTTACTCACAGAGTCATCCCAATTAAAGGTGCGACTGGAGTTCTTCTTGGTGAAGAAGTTGCTAGTGTCTTGGAGGAGTTTAACAGTGTTCATACCCTGAAAGCTGTCCTCCTTGACAACACAAATACAAACACTGGCTGGGAGGGAGGCCTTGTAACAGCTCTGGAAAATAAAATTGAGCGGAAATTGCACACCATTGGCTGTTCACTCCATCAGAATGAGCTTCCTTTCAGAGCTGTTTTCAAGCATCTTGATGGCAGTACCAAAAGTCCCACTGCTTTCACTGGTCCGCTGGGAAAACTCTGTGAAATTGACTACCAAGATCTGCCACAAGTGGAATTCACCAAACTCAGTGGCCCCCTGGATGACATGGAATTTGCTGAGGAGACACTGAATGATCTCAGTAGCGACCAGAGGCTTCTTTTGGAGTATGTGCTTGGAATTTCCAGGGGCAAAGTCAACCCAAGATTTGCTGCCTGGAAAATTGGACCATTAAACCATGCAAGATGGTTGACTTTGGCAATTAGATTGATGTGTCTGTGGACCAGAGGTGCTTACCCTCCAGAACTACAGGATAAGCTTTACCAGGCCATCAAGTTCATTGTGGAAGTGTATGCAGTCAGTTGGTTTGAGATCAAAAGGGACAGCAAGTTCCACAATCAGCAGCTGTACATCTTCAACATGATCCAGAGGATCAAGCAGCAGTCTGAAGAAATCCAGGGTGTTGCTTTCAAGAACCTGAAGTACAATGCTTTTGCCTTGCTGCCCGAGAATGTGCTGTACTCCATGATGAAGTCTGATGACTTGGAAGTGAGAGAAGCTGCTCTCAAGAAAATTCTGTCCATCAGGTAAGCATTTATTAATTTTAAAAAATGTGAAAAAAAAATTTGATTATGGGGATTTATTTAATAAAAAAAAGGCCCGAGTTCTATAAATCCCCATAATCGAATTTTTTTTCACATTTTCTTATCCCAATTCCCCCCCTCCCCTCTGATAATGGAAATAATCTTACCTTCTTTCTGAAAAAAAATTCGATTATGGGGATTTATAGAACTCGGGTTTTTTTTTTTTTAATTTAAGTTAAATTAAATCAGCAATTCTGAGACTAATAGGGATTAAATCTTAAACTGGAATAAAAAATAAATTAATTATTATTCTTTCAGAAGTGGGAAGCCAGCCAAGAAGAGGCTGAAGAAGATCACAGCCATCAACATTGAAGCTACCCACTGGTCAGAACTAATCAACCTTTCTCAAAGTGGCATCTGTGAACCTGCTCTCACAGAAGACTTTTCTGACCAGGAGCTTCAAGAAGCATTGCTGAATGGCACCAAGCTGGAGCTGCCTGATCTGCCTTCACATTCTCAGAGTGTTGAAAGGGCCGTGAAGCTGACATCTGAAGCTTCCCATACTGTTTATGGACTCGAATCAAGGCACAAACACATTCTGGCCAAAGCCCTAAGCCGCCAGATGAGGCCTTCCTTTGCTTCTAAGGGCTCTTACAGTGAAAATTATGATGATCTTGGGATCTAAATGTGTCTATTTGACTCTGTACATGTTTTTTTTACTTTTTTTCAATAAAATTGTAACTTTTTTCAGGATTTTTTTATGAAAATAGCATGATTTTTTCGGCCAAAAATTGCGAAAATGCGATATTTTTCGGTACGATTTTTTGACGATTTTTGAAACGGTTTCCTCAAAAAACGGTTAAAGCTAGGGATCTGAAATGTTTTGTCAGTTATTATCATATTAAGCCCTGACTATCTCGACTAGTCCAAAGTCGATATCTAAACAAATTCGGAAAATCAACCTACCTTAATGTACATAGACCGTTTCAACTGCGATCCCCTGGAAGTCGCAACCACAATCGCCTCATTGTGCTTTACGGTGTTAAAGAATAATTCCATGCCTAAAGACACCTTAGCCGTCATTCACAGAAACAACTCTCGCAGTTATAGGCACAAGGCTATTTACTGGCTCATACACATACAACAGCAGACCAGAGTATACATAAAACACGCCCGCAACACGGGAGAAGTACCGATTTCGGTCAATGGTCGTGTTTTTTGGGTTGATGGTCTAAGCCACAGCTTTCCAAACTGTGTCGCGACACATTAGTGTTTTTTGTATTTTGAAAATTTTGATTTTTTTATCAACAAAATCGGCTACAAGATAAACCACCTACTGAAAAATTATCTGATATTTGATATTTGATAACAAAAATTAATTAATGTGTCGTGAAAATTTTTATGCTTAAATAGTTTGTCGCCAACGTGAAAAGTTTGGAAAGCTCTGGTCTAAGCGAACACTGTACCACTGGTGAGAAGTCTGTGTACTCCTTTAACGGTTGCTGGTAGCATGGTTATGGTTGCCCACGTCCTGAGTGTGGAATCTTAGGAGATATCCACGGTAGATCTCATGCCGACAGTCTTGCATGAACCCGCACCCGCGATCAGCTTCTAGGTGCCCAGTTCACTCACAAGATCTTGTGGGAGCATGAGTATGATGCATGGATGGAAACAGATGGACAGTACCGTGAAGAAATAAACACGATCAAGCGTTAATTGGTGTTTGATCCTCTCAAATGCGGTGATAGCTTGTTCGGAGGGCTTAAAAACCCATTCAAGCTATACTTTCCACCTATGGAGGGCGTGAAACTCCATTACTACGACTTACACCATCGAGGTGTTCTCAACAAATTTGAACAAGTACTATTTCGATCTTTCTTTCGTAGACGTGCTCCCACCTCACGATATATGGATGCCAATCTTACTCGTCGTTATAGTTCACAAACTCATGTTTCCTTTGTGCGTGAAGTGCGCAGAGGAGAATAATGGGTCCTGTAATCATACAACCAACGAGCGGAAGATCAGAGGTGTATATATACAAGTCCTGAGCTGTCCCTAGCCATCCGCCATGGTTACAGAATATTGAAGATATATATGAGGTGTGGAAGTTTCAGAAACTCCTCAACCTTTTCACGTCGTATGTAAATACTTTTTTGAAGGATAAAGTAAAAGCATCAGGCTACCAGGGAGGAGATGAGAGCGAGAGTGAAAAATCGGCTTATATTCAGCGTTACCGTGACCGTGAAGGGATACAACTTCATTGGGCCCAAATTGTTAAGAACCCTGGCAAGCGCTTTTGTGCAAATTTGTGCCTAAATAGGCTTTGGGGCTAGTTTGCACAGAATACAGGTAAGGGGAACGTTCACCTAGCCCAGGGGTCCCCAACCCTGTGCCCGCCGACCCTTTTGCGTGTGCCCGCCACTGACTGACTACGATTGATAAGTTTTTATTTAAATTTTTAATAAAATGTTAAGTATGTTACATATTTTAAATATTTAGTTACTAAATATTTAAAATATGTAACGTACTTAACATTTTATTAAATTTTAGTAGTTAATTATAGAAACAGATGCTCATTTATTTGAAAATAATTATTTCTTTATAAATAAATTAAGTTATAATTGTGATCATTTTTCTAAGATTCTTAGTTAGCCCATCCTTGTTGTTTTTTTTGTGTATTATGTTCATTATTTTACATAGGAATTAAATGTTTTTTTTTGTGTATTATGGTCATTATTTTACATAGGAATTAAATGGTTTTTTTGTGTATTATGTTCATTATTTTACATAGGAATTAAATGTTTTTTTTGTGTATTATGTTCATTATTAAGTCCAACTATAAATTTGCCTTGAAAAAGTAAATGGTGCCCGCCGCACTACCGGTAGTTTTGAATGTGCTCTTCGGCACAAAAAGGTTGGGGACCCCTGACCTAGCCCATAGTTATAATGAGGTATGGGATTATACCAATGCCCCCGATAAAGAGGTTATGGAGATCGTGAATGTTGGTAACACGTACATAATAAAATTCAACATCACCGAACTGGCCACAGATACCTCACGGGTTACAAACTTACCTGTAGCCAGCTTCACAATGGCATACGCACGTATCAAGCTTTGGGGACTACTGCACTCTCTTGGGCGGATGGTGCTGTACGCTGACACAGATAGCGTAATATTCACAGAGAGGGAGGGTGAATACAAGCCGCCTATTGGGGAATTCCTCGGAGAGTTGACTGACGAGATCAAGGATGAGTATGGTGATGGTGCATATGCTGATTACTTTGTATCAACAGGGCCAAAAACTTATGGGGTACGGGTGAGGGTGGGGGAGGATATGAAATATATCGTGAAGGCTAAGGGTATCACGCTTAACCAGGCGAACCGACGTGTCGTTAACTTTCACTCGTTGAAGGATCGAGTGTGCTTGGAAGATGAAGGCGACCAGACACCATAACTGACTGTGGGGACCCACAATTTTCGGGCGCAGAAACTGGGGGGCGTGAAGAAACTTAAGGGTACGAAGATATGCTGTAACACCTATAGGAAACGTTACCAGGTGCCTGGTACCTACGATACCATACTCTTTGGATACCATAATCCTTGATTGTTATTTATATATATATATAATATATATATATATATATATTTATATATATATATAATGTCTATTGTTAACGATATGTTTATTTATTACCCATGTTTGTAAATGTTCCAATTAGGGTGCGTGTGTGCGCGTGCGTATATACAGGAAAAAGTCCTAAGCTCCGCCCAATGTAAGCTCAATCAAAAGGTCACGTGATTCCTGCTACTACCTGGGCATATCTCTATCCTTGCGTGCACAGTTGACCTCTGCAAACCCTTGAGCTCAGACGTGTATTTTCTCACGTAGACGAAAAATAGTGATGGCTACTTTTGATATTGCTTGTTCGACGTTTATGAAGTGGTATTCGGTAAAGTCGGAAGATGTGGTGAATACTGAAAGACGGCCTAGCCCCCCCCCCTCCTTTGAGACTTTTAAGGCTACATTGGATCGCGCGAAGCTTGAGGAACAAGATGTTCAAATACTCTATGAATATTCTGGCGAGAGCAAACGATGTAATGAACTACGTTGTATGGCTAAGCTGCACTTGAAACGACTTGTAGACAAGCAAACTCTGGCAAATGTAATGTTGTTTATTTAAGTATTGAGGAGATGAATAGAGTCTTCGTGATAGTTGAGAAGTGGGGTGGGGACCGTTATAAAATACCTGCAGGTGTAGGTACAAGAAGAGAACAGATTAGTGATCTACAGATCTACAGAAGCTAAGGCTAACAAAGACCCTAAGATCCACTCTAAGGCTAGCCCGAGAGAAAGGAAAGAGTAGGGGGTTGAGAGAAGAGAAGAAGGGGTTAAATAAGCAGCAACACCTATCATTCGTGGGTTAACATTCATTCAGAAAAAGAGGAAAAAGGTCTTACCATCATCATCCGCCGGCCACTGCCGACAAGTCAGAAAAATAGTCGGAGAAAATAGGAGAGGGGTGAAAGATGAAAAGAAGTAAAATAAGAACGCTTACAAACCATGCAAACACAGTCTTAACTCACTGTCATACCATGCAAACTACAAACATGCAAGTAAAGAGAGTTACAGACATGCAAGAAAGGAGAAAAAAAAAAAAAAGTAGGTACAGTTAAACAAAAAGTGGGTTAGTTTACGCTACGAGCTACATCTACGTTCGTGTTAGTCTAATTTTATTTTTGTTTTATTTTTTAATAATTAATTGCTGGCATCACACGCTGGCATGTCACAAGCTGGCATTCATCGTCAACAGACTCATCCTCGAGCACCACCACCAGAGCTCCTGTTGTTAACTTTCTTTTTTAATTTTAAACAACGTTAATATTTTTAAAATGTCTGTCAAGACGGTTCTTAAACACATTAACGCTGGTAGAATGAACGACTGACGCGGGAAGATTATTCCATTTATCAATTACTTTAAACGTAAAGAAGTTTTTAGCGATATTAGTAATGAAACGTCTGCCACGCAACTTGAATCCGTTATTGCGAGTATTACTATTATCGAAAGTGAACAATTTGTCAAAATTTACGTTATCGATGTTATTAACGATTTTGAAAACTTCAATAAGCTCCCCCCTTAATCTCCTAGTTTCGAGTGAATACAAGTCTAACACTTTAATCCTATCTTCATAAGGCTTGTTGCGCAATGACGGAATAAGTTTCGTGGCACGACGCTGAACCCTTTCTAACCTATCAATATCCTCACGCAAGTACGGGCACCAAAACTGAACGGCATATTCTAAATGAGGCCTGACTAGGGACTTCTAAAGGGGCAATATAATATCCTTCGATTTAAATTCGAAATTACGCGCTATGAAGCCTAACATCCTATTCGCTTTTGCGCAAGACTCCAGGCACTGGTTCATAACCTTTAAATCCTTAGATACGCGTACGCCTAAATCTACTTCCTCGTCAACGCTCGCTAACTCCCTATCATCCATCGTGTACGCGTAATTATTGTTGCGAGAACCTATATGCAAAACTTTACATTTGTCTACGTTAAATTGCATCTGCCACTTATCTGTCCACTCCATAATCCTATCTACATCGTCTTGAATCCTATTTCTATCGTCCTCGTTAACAACCTTACCGCCTATTTTAGTATCGTCCGCGAATTTTGAAACGTTACTAGTCAATCCTACATCTATGTCGTTAATGTAAATTACGAATAGCAATGGGACTAACACTGAACCCTGTGGGACACCGCTACCTACATCTAACCACCCCGATTCACTACCATTAACTACAACCCTCTGTCTCCTAGCACGAAGCCATTCTTCTAACCAGTTAGCTACCTGACCGCGTATACCGTGCGCTTTAACCTTCGCAATTAGTCTCCTATGCGGAACTGTATCGAACGCCTTTTTAAAATCTAAATAAATAACGTCAGCTGCCCTATATTAGACGCGCGCGTTATGGATATGATTTATTTTGACACGGTTCTTGAATACGCATACACCGCTCTGCTTGACGGGTTTATCGAATGTAGGAATGAACAAGACGAGAATGATCTAGAGCTGGATGCTTATTTAAAAGGTTTAGACTCTTCGAAATATCATGAACTTTGGTACAAAGGACTTGATCGATACAGGGCAGAGCTCGCCTACACTGTTCACACTGAAGAATTGTACCTCTATATAATGAGGTGCTGTCGTTACGACTTAGAAGATTATTTCAATTGCCGCTATGCGTTGTAAAGAAGAATTCACGATTGAAAATCTCGGATCGGTATAAAAAAACCCTCGATTGGAAAGCATTGTTTATAAACTTGAATTTAATAATAAAGTTGTGGCTAACGACGCCCTCTTTGTGCGTTCTCTTGACTGTATTCTGTCCGTGTTTAAAGAAAATTTGCCAACCAATTGTAAGGTGGGCACAAAAATAGTATTGAACGATATGAAGGTCCTTTACATCGAGTATAGGCGCCCGCACACTATGAGTGGTGAAATAAATCTGAATCGTATTTATTGTATAGTACAAAGCAACAATGATGTAACTGTAGACTCGATCACTTGCGAGTTTAGTATTTTAGTTAAGTGCGGTAGAACGTAAGGTGTATGCAATTTGATTTTATGTAAGTTTTGCCGTTTATATATATATATATATATATATATATATATATATATATTAATGGGTATATAGTTTTATCCTGTACTGTCACTATTTTTTATATAAGTTTTGGTGTTTATATACATAAGGGCGTATTTGCTCGTACATATATTAAATGGTTATATAGTTTTATCCTGAACTATTATTATTATTTAAGAATGTACAATATATATATCCTTCACTTAATGTGTGTATTTTTGCTGTATATTATTTTTTAATGTATATCTAAGTCCTATATATTTCATGAATTATTTCCCTTAACTCGTCTAAATAAACAGAATGATGTAATGTGGTTTTATTTATTTCTTTTGGTTGTATATAGTATTAAGGAATAGCTGGGGTGATGGGAATATACTGAATATACCAAATGGCTGGTTACGCCTTCTAAGCAAACTGTCAAGAATATATGTATAGTGCAATCTGGCAGCTCAAACGATATATATATATATATATATATATATATAATATATATATATATATATATATATATATATATATATATATAATATATAATATATCTGCCATTTACGCCTTGTAAGCCGACTGAGGGATTTCTAAGCCAACTGTCAGAATATCTGTATAGCGCAATCTGACAGCTCAAAAGTTAATTAATATATACACATACACCTGCCTTCTAAGTCTTCTAAGTCAACTGGCGGATTTCGAGTTCTACGTCAAATGTTGCTACCTTGAGCTCTCATTAAGCTTCTGCATCTCGCAGAAGCTGGATGGTCTCTTCCTCTGTCTCCTCCTGTCTCTCTCTCTTAAGTTAGGTATACCCCTTTGGGGTGTGAGGCCATCACACCTTCTCCCCAAAGAGGTTAGGTGGACTCTCCCAGCAAGCTGGGGGAGTTCCCCTCCCCCCTTTTTTTGGCAACCTGGGGTTGGCACTGGAGGAGGGAGGTTGGCACCGTGCAACAAGGGAGGAAGAGGGTTGGCACTGGCACTCATATGATCAACATTGCAATTGTTCTGCTCTCGTCCATTTTGCGGCCATACTACTCACGCCTGATCTTGGTCGCCTAGTGGACACCCAAAGTATAACCGGTAAGTTTTCCAATGATCCATCGTGATTGTACGCCGTTGTGATTTAGTCGCGAACGAGCCGCACACGTAACAGAAATTGTCGGGGTGATTTTTACACTTTCGAGGCATGATGATCGATGAGTGTAAGTGGGCGACACAAAACAAAACAAAGCACAACACACAACTAGATATGCGACTTTTACGCCAAAGAATAAAAGGGTGTACATGTGCAACGTTTGCAAATTTGTGGCCAGCAACTGCTCTCACCTAAAATACCATAAGATAACCTGCGGAAAGCCTAAGTTGAAACGACAAAATGCCATACGTGAGGGTACAGAAACGGCAAAGCAAAAACCTACACCTAAGCTGCAATGACAAAATACTTCGCTACATGTATAAAGGACGCATATTATGTATTGTGTATATATAGTATTATATATTATATTATATATAGGTATATGCATATTATATATATGTATATTATGTATAGTATTATATTATATATATATATTATATTTATTATGAACGGTCTCATTTCCAAAACTAGACGTGCTAGAGGAAAACCGAAAACAGATTTGGAATTAGCGTCCCAACAGCTATCTAGCCAACCTATAATTATCATATATCTGATGAAAAGTACTTGTTGGCCAGTTATTAATGAGATATTTTTATAATTATCAGCTTAATTATTGTTATCATTATTGTTATTTTATACCCAATAACGTAATTACTATGAAACAAATTGTGTAGATAAAATATCATTTCAGGAATATGACTAAACGCTGAAGTTAAAGTATGCTTATCGCCGATAATCATGATTCGCTGTGAACAAATTGAAAATGCTAATAAAGATTTAACACAAAAAAAATTAGTTAATAAATATTTTTAGTAAAAAATAGAAAGAAAACTTAGTTTAATTTTAGTTAAAATAATTTTTCTTTTTCTACAGAGACTTATATTCAGCTATTTTGAAATGAAATACTTATAAACGTTTCATGCATTAATAATATATGTTTAATTATTTATTTACTTTTACATAATAGTAGACATGTTAAGTGCACAAAATAAGGTGTCCACTTCAAATCATGATGCAAAGGTCCCCTTTGGTATGAAAGTTCCTTAGGGCTATAAGAAAGAATTTATCTAAAGACACAAGTTGTAGCTATGCATAGACATGCTTAATTTTATGCCTAATCAGCATAAATTATGCTAATGACCGTATTTCTAACTTTTGAACCAATTAACTTAGAAACGTGTGTGCTGACTCGTTTTCAGCTAAATTCAGCATGAGGTTATTATGGGGTTTGGAGGTCATTTTGACCTCCAAAATTAAATATGTCCGCTGGCTGCCATGTTTAAATTGGGGATTTTCCGCAGTTTCCAAACTGACGGAGTGAGACATCCCAAAATAACCTGAAACCACAAAATAACCTCAGAATGGCTTTCTCATGCTGAATTTAGCTGAAAACGAGTCATGACACACGTTTCTAAGTTCTGTGACCTTTAGAAATTCAATTTCATGTTTCAGATTCACAATGATTAATCCGAAATGAGTGACTCTAAAAGCACGCCTGCTATCATGGACATTCGCGACTGGAGCTTATGCTTCATATGTCAGTCAGACAAAAGCTATGAACTGACTAAGAATCCTTCATCATCTGCGAAATTGAGAAACCAACCTGAAAGACTTTCAGCCTCTTATAAAGAAGTTACGGACAACATCCAGGAGCTCAAGGAATTATGGGAGTTGCCTGACTTTGTAGTCGTAGATGACATTAGTGGCGGTGCTGGTGGCGGTGCTCAGATTGTAGTGCAGCTGATGATATCTAATCAAGTAGTGTGGCACAAAAGTTGCAGGAATGCTGTCGACAATCAAAAAGTGCAGAGAGCGAGGAAAAAGCATCAAGGGCAAGAGTCAGTTAGCCCGGTGAAAACTCGCCGCATGAACAGTGGTGCCAGGTCCATCACACAGGCCTCACCCTCTACATCTTCGAACGAACCAGTCGACACTCCATGCCTCTTCTGTGACGAAATGGGCAACAAGAAAGAGCTGAGGAAGGCCTCTACTCTTGGCTTGGATAAGAAAGTCAATGATTGCGCTCGAGTGTTAGGTGACAAACGTCTGTTGGCTAAACTTTCTGCCGGTGACATGGTCGCTATTAATGCTGTCTATGATCGTGCGTGCCTGACGGCTCTACAGGAAAGCGGCGACGGTCGGATGTGACACGACTGAGAGTCATGTGACTCAGGTGATCCGAGCACATGTTCTCAACGAGTTACTTGACTTTATTGAAGATAATCGTGTTTCAAGGACGTCACTGGCAATAGCTGACTTGACGGCCCTCTATGACAAGCGCCTTGCCGCTCTCGGTTTTCCCTACATCAAATGTAATACAACACGCCTTCGAGAGGATATTGAGCGCATGACTCCTGACATTAAGGCGATACCAATGAATCGTTGCTGCTCTCTTGTTTTCGACGACGACCTAAGCAAAGCTGTAGTTGATATGGAAAACAATATATTAACTGAAGTCTCCATCCTCCACAAAGCAGCCAAGATCCTCCGGCGAGATTATCTCCACATGAAGCAGGCTTTCACAGGCTCCTTCTCAACCTCATGTGAAGCTGAATCCATCCCGCCCACGTTGAGATCATTGTTGCACATGCTTCTTGATGGACCAGGTATTGATGATCTCCGTGACATGGCAACATTGGAAGAACACCATCCCGCGCTGTATGTGGAGTTCCAGCGTGGTCACTTCATGGGACAGAAGTCCAGGCGAGCATTCTCGAAGATCCCGCATGACCAGATGCACGAACAACTCATCGATTGGCTCAAGAATGTGGCTGGCGTCATCGAGAACCTGGATGACTCACGCACAGTTCGCCGCGAGCAGGTCGTTCGCCCTGAGATGGCTCGCTTAGTCATGGAATTTGAGGGCACGAAGGAGTCAGATGAACAGAGGCACCATGAACAGTACCCCAAGTTCCAAGCAGACTACAAAGTAACTTTCTAATGAATTGCAAATTGAGAGATACCCTCATTATTTTCAGTGGTATGAATATGTATGATTCGGCAATGCCTATATACAGTATGTTTCTTTTTCCAGTCTGATGTGCTGGCGCTGATGGATGTCTTTGAGGAGCTGGCAAACCCCTTCATGGAGGACAGTGGTGAGTGCTCGACCTGGACGAGTCATTCATCATGCCTTCAGACGTGGTAGACAATGTGAGGAAGGTGAAGGACATCGGATTGCAGAGATACAAAGCGTTTGTCGACAAGCGAGTCAGCTCCCAGGAGGAGGCGTTCACTGCTCCGATACCCCACACCAAGCTGAATTTGTTCAAGGCTTCGCTCTCTCAACCACGCCGGAAATCGGAGGTGGCTGTCGTCAAGGACCAACAAGCCAAGGTGACCCAGATTTTTCTTGCAGCGCATTCTGGTCGCAACATCAACGAGTCGGTGTTCTCCCATGAGACCTCTGCCCATCCCCCCTCTCTTACTCGGAAGGGAAACATGCACCATGGAACCAAGACTGGTGACGACCGCAGCTGTGCTGGATGGTGCTGTGCTCGTTCAAATGCTTCGTCCTGGAAGTGCCGTGACCATCGGAGACTATTTCACAGACGTGTTTCTGCCATACATCCTCTCCTGGTTTGAAAGAAACGACCGGGTTGACATTGTCTGGGATGTCTACTCCAAGACGAGCCTGAAGTCAAGAACTCGGGAGCAAAGAGGCAGCGGAGCGCGGAGGAGGGTTACTCTCTCAACCAAAGTTCCAGGCAATTTGGCTGCCTTCCTACGTGTGGACCTAAACAAGCAGGAGTTGTTCGTGGAGCTGACCAACAGCTTGAAGCTCATGACGCTTCCACAGGTTAGCTGAGAGATTGTTGCGAGGTACTGACATAGAAACTAATATTTCTTAAAATATTCCTGTCTCTAGTATATGCTGAGGAAGTCAATTACATTGACTTCTTCATTTCAGGGCAAGCAGCTCTTCACCACCATTCTCAGTGATTGTGCGAGATCACCGACTGACCCTGATGTTGGTGCAGTTGCCCCCTGCACACACGAGGAAGCCGACACTCGGATGTTTATGCATATGGCTGCAGCTACCTATGCCGGTCATCATCGAGTGATCGTCCGCACCAGCGACAAGGATGTTGTAGTGCTGGACGTCTCCACTTTTGTGGCCCTCGGAGAGAGGATTGATGAACTCTGGATTGCCTTCGGATCACCGCGTCACTTCAGGTACAGTCATTTTATTGAGGTGTCTTTAAGCCAGGTGTCTGCAGTGTACCGATAGCTTTTAGATCATGAGGCCATTGTCTAACTCACCTCTACATTCCTTGCCAGGTACATTTCAGCGCATGTCATCGCCGGCGGACTTGGACTATCCAAGGCAATGGCAATGCCGGCGTTTCATGCGTTAACCTCAGCGTTCTCTGGCAAAGGCAAGAAGACGGCCTGGTCAGTGTGGCAGTCCCTCCCTGAACTCACCTTACCTCTCGAGCTGCTCTCCTGCCCTAACCCCACCCTCGAGATGATCAAGACTCACACACCCACGCTCCAGAGATTCGTCATGCAGCTCTATGGTGTCTCTGAGGAGAGTATCACAACCGTGGATGCTGCTAGACTCTCCCTCTTCCTCCACAAAGGACGCGAATTCGAGCACATGCCTCCAAGCAGCGACGCTCTGCATCAGCACCTCCTCAGAATAGCCCATCAGGTAAGACAGCATTTTATGGATGGGGACATCACTCACGCTTGAGATTACTGCATGCAGTTGTATTTCTAGAAGTGTTATTTCAACTAATCAGTTATTTCTCTTGTGACTTCAGAGTGGACACGTATGGGGTAATACGCTCATCAAAGCTCCAGCTCCAGTCTCTCCAACGGAATGGGGATGGCAGCAAGAATCCCACGACTCTGCGCCAACTCCAGTCTACACCACAACTCCCACCATTTCGTGGGACATACCAGAGCTTGTTATTTGCCAGTGTAAGACAGACTGTAAGGCTCCTTGTAAGTGCTACTTGCAGGTGCAGCCCTGTATGTATCTCTGTAGATGTAAAGGTTCGTGCTCTCACACTGGTAAGATGAGTGAGGTACAGATAAATGAGGAATCAGGTTAATGCTGAACGAAGGAATGTCATGAATGTGCTTACATTGTCACAACATTGTGTGATGATATATTTGAGTCGGCTAGTTATTGGTCGAGTATATATGTATCAGTTATACTATTTAGATACCACAGAACTTGTAAATTTATCATTCAATTTGCAATTCTTGCTTCCATGCCTCTAAATTCTGTTTTCATAAATTTTATCATGTCAACTTTGTGTATCATTTCCCGGATTTGACATTTAAATGCATTCCAAATGTAAAATTGATGCCAGACATGAGTTCAGCGACCTCAAATTAGCTGGAAAACATGTATCATAATAGTTTCTATGAGAAATGGTTCCTTGGCTCTGAGTTGGCCATGTTTTCCAATATGGCCAACGGCGGCCATCTTGGATTTAAGATACAACTTGTGTCTTTGGATAAATTTTTTCTTATGGCCCTAAGGAACTTCCCTACCAAAGGGGACCTTTGCATCATGATTTGAAGTGAAAAGTCACTTAGCATGTCTACTATAAGTACTTATCTATTATTTACTTAATTATATATTTTTATTCTAGCATATGAAGTAATAATTACACTGTTAATTGTTATTGCAAAACCGTAACCTCTTCGCTACAGAAAAAGATCAGTTAAAGAGTTTTTCTGTCTCATCTACCCGTGAGCAATACAGCATGCTCTCAAATACACACTTCTCTTCCTATTCCTCACCTTACACACTACATATTTTTTTCAAAATTTAAAAAAAAAATGACACCAACTTCAAGAGCCTCGGAATCCCCTGGGGAGGGGACCATAAATGTCCGCACTTCTGGCTCCCCCCTGCCGATACCGTGAACGCAGACCTGGGCAGCGGGGCTGGATCTGCTACCGCCCACTCCATTCCAGATGTTCTGGGCCTCTGTCTGATTCACTTTTCTTAAACTTCTGCAACATTCGTGGCCTTTTCTCAAATTTTCAATCTGTTGAACACTACCTCTCCCTATATAAACCTCATCTTTTCCTCACTGAAATTCAGGTGTCTGGGACAACTGCAAGCAACCCCCTTTCTGTACCCTCTTACTTTCTCTATACTCAATTTCACTCCAATTGTGGATGTTGCATATATGTACGCGATGACCTAACTTGTTCTCGTATTCCCGAACTCGAATCTTCCGAACTCTATACTCTCAGTCTACGGCTTACATGGCAATCTCAAACTAAATACATCTGTGCTGTTAAACTTTCTTCTAATTCTACTGACTATCCAAAATTCTTTGACTACCTCACACCCAAAGTGAAATACATTTTTTCCCGCTCTCCCTTTGCTGAAATCTCCATTTTATGAGATTTCAATGCTCACCACCACCTTTGGCTTTCCTCCCATTTCACTGACATCCCTGGTGAACTAGCTTACAACTTTTCCATCCTAAATGACCTAGAGCAGATTGTACAGCACTCTACTCGTATCTCCGATCGCTTTGGAAATAGGCCCAACACTCTGGATTCATTTCTTACCTCTCATCCTTCTTTTTACTCTGCGAAACTTTTCTCTCCGTTGGGCTCCTCCGATCACAATCTTATATCTGTTTCCTGTCCTATCGCTCCAGTTCGGCATTTGGATCCTTGGCCTTTGGCACTTCGGCACCGCTGATTGGGAGGCCCTTAGGCAGTACTTCTGTGATTAATCTATCCAATTCTAATTCTTCTTGCTCTTTCTGGCATCTAGCTAAGAACCTCTTCACAAACTTTATTTCCTCTTCTTTCCCTCCTCTTTTCCATTCCGACGGCACAATTGCCGTCTCTTCTCCTGCCAAAGCTGAACTCTTCGCTTACAATTCAACCATGGGATATTCCGGTGCTGTTCCTCCATCTCCTCCCACTTCTGACCTTATTATGTCTGAAATTAGACTCTCTTCTAAACATGTATTTTCTTCCCTATCTGGGCTCAACTCTAGGAAGGTGTATGGTCCTGATGGTGTTCCTCCTGTTATTCTTAAGAAATGTGCTCTCAACCCTCCAACTATCGTCCAATTGCCTTGATTTCTTGTCTTTCCAAAGTTTTTGAATCTATCCTTAATAGGGAGATTCTTAACCCCTAAACGACGGGCATGTATGAAATCGGCAGCCTCCAAATGAGCAAAAAAATCAGAAAATTGAAAATTTAATAAACTTGAAATTTTTCAAATAAACCCATTAGATGGGGGAAAAAATCTTTCCTGGAAATATCAAATATATACTCTTTCTAAAACAGCTTCTAAGAGGTTAGGTGCGCTGTACCGGGTCCTCAGGCTCTTCACCCTCACTCAGCTGCCCTCTCTGTGCAGGGGTTTTGTCCGCCCCTGTATGGAGTACGCTTCTCATGTGTGGGGTGGCTCAACTTACGCAGCTCTACTTGACTGGGTGGAATCAAAGGCTTTTCGTCTCATGAATTCCCCGCCTCTTATTCACTGTCTTCAATCCTTCTTCGTTGCAATGTCGCCTCACTCTCTTTACGACATTCTTGGAAAAATTAAATTTGTAATTTCATCTGAATGTAATTAACTATACATTTGGCTATAATTGTAATTGTTATGACATTGTTATATTTTACTATAATTGTAATTGTTATTGAAATAATCCAACTCATCTCAATTAAATTAATTTTTACTTTCTTGACTAATTTGAAAATTTCATGTTTTTTAGCTATTTATTCAACCGAATTCAGTTAAATTAAAAAATTGGTTAGTAACACTGGAGTGTTCAAGCGACTCAGTCATTCAAGAATCTCAGACCAATCACCAATCACCATTTGAAATTCAAGGCCGTGAGCAGTGGCAGTAAGAATCGGACACTTGGAGGACAAAGAGGTTTAGCAAGTTGAAACTTGAAAGATTTGAAAGATCGGAAAGGGTGTTCTCAATCGCAGGAATCTTTTATTGTGCATAACGAGGAAGTCTTGCTGTAGAAACATTCAAAACTCTTTTATTTATCAAATGTAATCAGGAATGTTTTTCGACAAAATTACTCCTATTTAAATATGCGGATGAAGAATATATAAATTTATGTAATACTGTATACTGTAGGATTATATCTCAAATCAAAGTTTCCTCTCTGTAATTGAGACTGAAACAATTTGCCTGATATTAAAATACAGTATATTAATTCGTGAGCCATTGATACTCGTTTCCACTTTTCCCCTTTTTTGAAATAATATACATTACACAATAAATAAATACACAATTACATCTATGGGAAAACCATGATGTTGATTTCTAAATGGCGAATATGATCTTGCCTATTTAACGAGTTTGATAAAGGATGTCATTATAATTGTAAAGTAATTATAATTATGACTATCGGAGCGGAGGTAATTGTAATTATAATTGTAACTCAACATTTCTAAAAGTAATTATAACTGTAATTGTAATTATCCCGAAAAAAATTAATTTTTCCAAGCCTCGATATTATAACGAACACGGCTTTTCTGTACAAACTAACTGCGTGTCTCTGCCTTTAAGAAGAGCTTGCAGTACCAGACTTTGGACACATTCTCATAACCTTTTCTGTCCAACTCTCTGTCGCAAGGGTTAATCGGTATTGTGAAGCTTTTATCTATTCAACTGGTCAACTCTGGAACAATCTCCTTCAATCTATTTTCCCTATTTCTATGACCTCCATTAAAACAGTATCCAGGCATCTCAAAAACTCTCGACCTTGATTTTCACTCTCTCCTTCTCCTTCTGTAGGAGGGGGGGTTTTTATGCGTGCGCTGCTCTTGGCCCTTCTTTCCTGCACATTATATATATATATATATATATTAGGGTGATGCACAAATCATGACCATCGTGGATTTTTAGGGATACCCCCTCATTTGTTCCAATTTGTCACAAAAACACCCTGTGAGAAATTCCAGGTCAAACAAATAACATTCAGAGGTCGCGCCCGCCAATTGAAAATTTGAAAATTACAAAAAATTAGAGTAAAATCAAATTTTTTGAATTTGTTCTTATTTTTGTTGCAGGTTTGTTGCAGGTTGCAGGTTTTGTGCAGGTTTGCTGCAGGCAGAGTGGTAGGTGATGCGTATATGAGCAAATAGCGTTCAAGGAAATCGGTATCGTAGTGTGCTTGTGGCAGTGTCCAGGAGAGGTGTTATATCAGTGAGTCTCTCCGCCTCAATTTCTCTTCTATTTCCTCTATCTTAATTGTGACAAAAATGAGATCAAGAAGCTCAACAGATATCTGGCTGATCGGTCAACAAATAGATAAATTGAATCAAAGTATGCTTCCATCAAAGAAAGAAGTAATTTCCTTATTCATGAATTATAAACATATCAAGAATGAAACTGTCAGAGAAGCATTAACTTCAACCGTTAATGATGTATTGGAAGTGTGGCAGAGAGCAGGAATACCAACAACCCAGAAATGTAATGTTGTGAAGAAATTAAATAAACTATGATGAGTGGCAAGGGCTGAAGAAGAGCAAAGGAAAAAAATCGAAGTTTTCAATAGAGAAAGAGAATACATGGAAAGAAAAATTGGATGGACTCTTTGATATTGCGCATGCAAATGCTAACGAGTTAATAACTATTGAGGAAGATAGAGAGTTTCTACGGCTACAAAGGGAAGGTCGAAAGGGTAAAATGATGGCAGTTGATAAGGATGAAGAAAAACGTCGAAAGGAAGCTGCGAAGAGACATGAAAAAATGGATAAGAAAAGGTTACATGAATCAAGTGCATTTGATGAAACAGTTGTTCTTGCAAGCAGCATCAGTTCCTGCAGTGATTCACCTGCATCTACGGAAGAAGAAGTAGATCTGGAAGTGCCCTCAACATCCAAAAGAGGCCTTCCAAGAAAAAAATTCAAGATTATGAA
This sequence comes from Bathynomus jamesi, assembly GCA_023014485.1. NCBI lineage: Eukaryota > Metazoa > Arthropoda > Malacostraca > Isopoda > Cirolanidae > Bathynomus > Bathynomus jamesi. The sequence goes on from JAJOZX010004505.1 coordinate 333,834, forward strand.
TGAAAATCTGCTTTCCTCATTGGATGTTGCTAAGATCAGCGACCGATCAGCCTCTTTAATAATTATTCCAACGATCGCAAATGTTGGAAAAGATCCAGAGAATTACAATGTTAGCTACTCATCGATTCGCAGGGCAAGACAGAAATCAAGAAAGAAGTTCAGTGAAAACTTGAAAGAAGAATTTCAAGCTGACAAACCCTTGATTGTTCATTGGGATGGCAAACTCCTCGAAGACATTACCGGGAATGAGGTTGTTGATCGGTTGCCAGTCCTAATCTCTGGCAGTGGAGAAGATCAACTGCTTGGAGTGTCAAATATAGATCATGGCACAGGAAAGGATACTGCAAATGCAGTACATCAGGCGATCATTGATTGGAATCTAATAGATAAGGTAAAAGGCATGTGTTTCGATACAACTGCATCGAACACAGGTCGTAAAAACGGAGCTTGTGTCCTAATTGAACAGAAAATGGAGAAAGATTTGTTGTGGTGTCCTTGTCGACACCAAATCCTTGAAATCATGTTGGAAGCTGTGGTATCCCCTGCATTACAGGCTTCATCAGGCCCTGACATTCAGTTATTCAAAAGATTCAAAACAAACTGGAATAAGATTAATCTAACTTCATACGATAAATTAGAAAATTATCCACAAAAGGAAAAAGAGGAAATCATCAACTTTGCAGCAAGAAAAATCAATGAAGATCAACCTCGCGACGATTACAGAGAGTTATTGGAACTGACAATCATCTTGCTTGGCGGTACTCCAACGACTGGAATAAAATTTAGGAAGCCTGGGGCTTATCATAGAGCCCGTTGGATGGCGAAAGTCATTTATTCAATGAAAATCTTTATGTTCAAAAGTCAGTTCAAAATAACAGCAATAGAAGAAAGAAATCTAAAAGAAATTTGTTGGTTTTCTGTTTCAATTTATATTAAGCATTGGTTTTCAGCACCCTGCGCAGCAAGTGCTCCACGAAATGATCTGAGTCTTCTCAAGAATCTTCACAGCTACAAAAGCACAAATGAACAACTAGCAAATGCTGCTTTAGAAAAATTCAAGAATCATTTGTGGTATCTCTCAGAAGAGTTGATCGCATTGGCTTTCTTTGATGATAAAATCAGCTTTGACACCAAAAGAAAAATGAAGGAGGCTCTTACAAAATCTTCGGAGCCAGATCCTCCAAAGAAGACACAAATAGACATCAAAACTATTGACAATAAGCAGCTTGAAGATTTTGTAACTGCTAACACAAAGTCCTTCTTCAGTATACTCGGATTGTCTTCAACGTTCTTGAGCAAACCAGTAGAAGATTGGCTTCTCGATGAGAGTTATTGGGTTGCAAAGAACGTAGTGAATCACATGAAAGTTGTTAATGATATTGCTGAAAGAGGAGTGAAATTGATTGAAGATTATAACAAATTAATTACCAATGATGAACAACAGAAGCAATATCTACTGCAAGTTGTATCAAATTATCGGAAGAAGCTTCCGGACAAAACTAAGAAAACTCTCGTATCTTTGACGCAACAGTAAAATTTACGAGTATATCCATTCTATGTATCTATTATAAATATCTATTGTATTGTATCTGTTTTATGAACAAATGGAAAAGAGGAAGGTGGTATGATAGGCCTCGTGGGGAACTTCCACTCAAAAAAAAGTAACGTGACGCTTGCTGTACCTCCTGGGTGTCATGGAAATCAGCAAATTTTCAAATGGCGGGCGCGACCTCCAAATATTCGAATTTTGACCCGAAATTTCCCCAGGATCATTTTTCCACCAAATTAAACCAAATGAGAGGGTATCTCAAAAATTTGAAACAAAAAAATTTTACTCCCCCACTTTTGCATCACCCTAATATAATATATATATGAATAGAAACGACATAGGTATTAAGGAACGTTTCTGCACACGAGGAGGAGAGATAACGAATAAATGAAAAATGAGGCGAACCGCCCGAGAATCGAACCCAGGGCCTTCCAATTGCCGGCGTCCAACCGGCAATTGGAAGGCCCTGGGTTCGATTCCTGGGCGGTTCGCCTCATTTTTCATTTATTCGTTATCTCTCCTCCTCGTGTGCAGAAACGTTCCTTAATATCTATGTCGTTTCTATTCATTTATATGCTGCGTGGTCATTGCAGTTATATGCATATATATATATATATATATATATATATATATATATATATATATATATATATATATATATATATATAAGAAATTTCAGCTGTTATGGTACGGAAAAAGAGAGGACCTAAGATCCATGGAATATTATACCCCAAATGGACAGGAAATTCAGAGAAATTCTAAAGCAAAAGACTAAGGGGTTGTAGTGACTGATGATGCGAAATTTGAAACACAAAATAAGATAGCAGTAAACAGAGCAAAGAGAGTAACTTGGCAGATACTTAGAACCTTTAAACGAAGGGATAGGAATATAATGATTCCTCTACTGAAAACCCTGATCATACCCAAATTGGAATACTGCTCGGTCCTAACATGCCCATATAAAAAGAAGACATTAGACAACTAGAAGGGATTCAGAGAAGCTTCACAGCCAAGATCAAGAGGTGCAAAGAAATAAACTACTGGGAAAGGTTACGCGAATTAAACCTATATTCACTGGAAGGAGGAGAGAGAGAGATACACAATTATTTACACTTGGAAAATAATGGAGAAACTAGTCCCTAATCTTACTCTGAACCCTGTAACTCCCCAAACAACAGTGGAAAGTAGAAAAGGAAGACTGTGTTGTGTTCCCAAATTAAAGGCTAGATAGGGAACATCCTTAACTCTGAAAGAAAGTAGTTTTGTTGTGAGAGGGCAAAAACTGTTTAATCAGTTGCCCAAAGACCTAAGAAACACGAGTGGTGTTGCAGTGGACATCTTCAAAAGAAGATTAGACCCCTAGCTCAGAACAACCCTCGATGAGCCGTGAGCCGGGCGTACCTGGCTATGTGAGGTGGAGAGTACAATAAACCAACTCACTACTTCACCAGGCCAACTCGAGAGGAGGGACGACAAGCTTGACCTTTGTGAAATGAGGAATCATCGCACGGAACATTTGAAAGGTTGAAAAGTGTATATATATATATATATATATATATATATATATATATATATATATATATATATATGTATATATATCCGATCATAAGTCTGTGCCCAGTTCCTCTTTCGTGCAAAGAAATTTATATACTGTACCTGAAACTGAAGGAACAAACCATCTGAATACAAGATCGTTTGCCGACAGTATACTTCATTTTAATCGAAAGCACACAAAACGTATTATATCTTCATTAACAGTGACATATTGTGGCAGAACTTCGACAAGTTTCTCTTATGCAGTAAGTCTATAGTTTCATTAATTGTGTAAGTTTCGTTCAAGCCCTAAATTTGCCATTTCCACTGAAAATTCTCCGCCATTGTGTCTACTTTAGAACAGAATTTAAAAAAGGTACAAGAGAAGACCAACAACAAGCAAAAATGTTAATGGTCATAACAAACGAATCTATGTTAACACAAAAGATAACCGAAAACACGATAAAAAATAATTGCCTGGATCTGGTATTCACAAACAACGCCAACTTGATTGATGGCATAAAAATAACTCCAACTATTATCTCAAACTACAACGTAATCGAGATATCAACTAATATGGTGACAGCCTTAAAAGAAAACACTCATACTGAAGAAAGAAGCAAATGTGAGATTTTTAACCTAAACTCCAAGAATATAAATTGGAAAGAAATCAGATCCCTCACACCCCAAACAGAGTGGAAAACAGTTTTAGAATATTAAACAACTGAAGGAATATTAACATTCCTAGAAGATAAGACGATGAAAATGTTAGAAAAATATGTTCCAAAAACAACCAAAAAGAAAGCGATTTTTTGAAAGGAAAAGTAAACAATATTTCGCAAAAGAGAGTAGCTGCAAAGTTAATTAACTCTACCGACAACAATACCAGAGAAGTAATATAAAAAAAACTGGAGAGTATTGATTGGGAAATGAAGCCCTAATTAAGGGTCCTTAAGGAAAGGAAATAATGAACAAACCGACGATTTAAAAGAAGTATCTGAAATATTGAGAGCCCAGTACGAATCGGTTTTCAGTACCCCAAAAGCTACAGAGTGTTTGGTACATGACAGAGATGCATTCTTTGAAGAGGAATTACAAGGAGAGTGTATAACAGATTTTTATTTTACCCCAGAAGATATAGCGCGAGTTATAGGACAAATGAAATCACATTCAGCTGCAATACGGATAAATGGAACGCTTTATTGATTAAAAACTGTAAAAATTAAATAGCTAAACCCCTATACTAGATATGGAGAAGATCCCTGAACACGGGGGAAATACCGAACATCCTGAAAAGAGCGTATTTTGTCCATATATATATATATATATATATATATATATATATATGAGGGGATATATCTCAACCAAAGAATTATAGACCAGTGTCACTGACGTCCCATCTCACCAAAATATTTGGAAGAATATTTAGAGAGAAAATCTGACTTCTGCTGGACATTAGAAAGATTCATTGAGAACCAGCACTAATATCACAACTAATAGAGCACTATAACAATATCATAGACGCACTTGAAAGCAATGAAAACTACGATATCACATACACAGATTTTGCAAAAGCGTTCAACAAATGTGATCATAGTATGTATACAGTAATATCACATAAAATGAAACATATGGGAATAACAGTGCAAAGTGAGAAAATGGATCTACAATTTCCTCGGAGAACGTCAGCAGTTCATAAAAATCCAAGATATATATCATCATCAGAATCGGAACTACGCAGCTCAATACCATAATGAACAGTATTGGCCCCACTCCTCTTCATTATCATGCTAACAGACATAGACAATGAAGTAACCAACAACAGCATAGTAAACAGTATGGGCACATTTAAGTAATGAGGGGAAAAGAGGGGAAAGGGTAGAGGGAGTGAGGGAGAAAGAGAGGAAAGGGGAGAGGGAGTGACGAAAAAGGAGAGGAAAGAAGGGGAAAAAGCAAAATTTTAATCTCTCAAAAGGGGATGGGGTATTGATAAGGATTATAAACTTAATAAGATAAGGGCTTGGGGTGCCTTCCCCCAAAGACCAATATTGCTCTGAATACAGAAGTAACCTAACCTCATTTTTCACCCTACCCTAAGAGTAACCAAATTTAAACTTGAAAACAAAATTTTTTGTATATGTGTGTGTATTAATATGTGACATCATGCTATGAACTTCAGCGGCCGCCATTCAGTCCTGTGTCTTAGGTATAACATGATATTACACCATCGGAAGTCGAAACCCGGACCTCAATGTTGCAGTTAAAATGTTTTAATCAATATAGGTAGGTATTTTAAATTTTTATTTTACTTTTTCCATATCTTTTTCCTATCTTCGGCTGACAACGCTCACGTTCCATCCTTGTTGGTCAACAACCTTATTAAAACGTATACATAAGCATAATTTAAAATGAATAAGGAGTAAATAGAAACACATCTGCAAATTAACATGTCATGATATTTTTTTTTGTTAGTTTAGTAAACTTAGAGAAAATGGTGGAAATAGTTAATACATACATTTGTTTTTAGAATTAATAATAATTAATAGATCACATATACTAGTGATGTAGCGGATGTCATTTTTTTCACATCCGCGGATGCGGATGAGGATGTTTGATTTCAACATCCGCGGGTGCGGATGCGGATGTCTACATTTTCGCTATTTTTTAGGATATATTCGAGATTTGTTGTGTTTAACGTATATAATAAGTTATTATATAGAGAGAGCTGTAGCTATAATGTAGTATAATTGATTAATTGTACAATAATTGCTGTACTTTTCTCTGAACATATAAAATAATATCAAGCATCTAACTAATATAGAAATCAATTAGTGAATTCGTCTGCAAATAAATTCGTTATATTTTGTTGAGTTTCAGCCACAACTAGAAACCATAATTGTGTTACCAGGATGCGGGACGTGAACCCAACTCAAATGCACCCCACCGACCTCTTTCCCCAACCTCCACCCTTATAGAAAGAGATCTTTAATTAGCTTGATAACTAGTTATATTAAGTTTAAAGTTTTATTAGGCATATTTATAAATGAGTAATTAAAATAAAGTAAACTAAGATGTTCATCGTTTAATGTTCAAACTTAATTATAGGAAGGTTATGCTTAAGGAACTTTAATTTTTCTGCCTTTTCTGCTGCCAGTCTGTTTCTCTTTTCATCATATATTAATCCAGCACTGCTAAATAATCTCTCGCTTGGTACGTTTGTTGGAGGACAGGCTAAATGTTTCCTTGCAAGTTTACTCAAGTATGGATAGATATTCTGCGTATTTTTCCACCAACTAATAGGATTGTCACATGCAGCCAGGCGTTTTTCTTGGTGATAGCTCTCGATCATTTTTACTACATCTTTTGACATCGCGTAGGTCTCGTCATTGCTGCTTGACTCAAGAAACTGAGAGACAAATTCTGTGATAGATTTGCTTGTTGAAGGTGTTGGTTCTGTCACTGAAACTTTTATTCTTTTGGTGGGTGGCGAAGCGACAGATTCAAGAGATTGAAGCTCTTCAACTGCTTTGCCAAGTGATGATTTAACTCGTTCTAATGTACTAGGTGAAAATAACTTAGCTTTGTAACGTGGATCTAAGTAGGTTGCAAGAGAGTAACTTCATACAAGAACAGCCTCTCGTCTTGTCGCTTGCATCACTTTTGCGCACAATGAACTAGTTCTATTAATATAGTAGAATTTGATAATTTCCGCTTATTAATGACGTTTTATCTCAACGGTGCACATCCGCACGACATCCGCAGTCCAAAGTGCGGATGCGTACGCGGACGCGAGAAAATGTGCGGATGTTCCGCGGATGCGGATGCGGATGTGACCTACATCACTAACATATACATACACTATTTATTAACATGTCAAGAGATTATATTTTTTGTTAGTATAGTAAGCAAGCAAATAATGGTGGAAATAGTTACATCTTCATTTGCTTTGTATAATACAACCAATTTTTTAAATAATGCCCGTTTATTAATGTATGAGGTTTTCTATATTCGATATAAAGATCTTTAAGATCATTTAGGATTATTTTTGTTCTTACTTTACAATTGGGTGTAACATTTTCATGATTTTTAATCTTTAAGCACATGGATTCAAAAGCACGCTCGAGTACACGATCATTTATTACACTGTTATTATGAAATGTTAAAGTATATGCGTCATATGCGCCTCGGTGGTGTAGTGATTAGCGTCGCTGACTACGAATTCATCGGCCACAAGATCCAGACCGGGCGACGGCAGGCTGCACGCAGAAAAGCCCAACTGTTTTCCTTCCACAGAGTAAAGAAATTAGTTGGTAGATAAATGGGTACCTGGGTAGCCTAGTGGTTAAGACGCTGGGCTGCTTGTGGGCCGTGGTTCGGATTCGACGTTAAACTGTAGGTCTAATGTGGAGTGACAAACTTGACCTTCGTTAGAATGAACAATTCGGGCGGAAGCAAAACCAAGTGTGTGTGTGTGTGTGTGTGTGTGTATACAATGCGCTCTAAGCGAGCGCTTATTCTCTTTTAGTGTTGTATGAATTGATAATTGTTCACAGTTCACATCGATGTATTATGAAATCTTCTAAATCGTGACGATAGTTAGAGCATATATAAAGATGCAACTCCGCGGGATGAACGGTGAAGACGAGGGAGGGGTTTTAACTCCCTAGTGAAGCGTCCCAAAGCGACTGGTACTTCTCTAGGGAAGTGACTTCTAAATATTCTCTAATCTCCAAGCCGTTCTCATCATGTTCATCTCCACACTTCATAAAGTTATCAATTAATACAGTGTAGGCACGCTTGAGTACGGTGTTGAAATAGCGCATATTATCTACGCTTGCACTTCATAATGGTTTCAGGTTGAGGAAGGTGGCTATTTTAAATAGTCTATCGAGGATGAATCGGTAACGCTTAAGTACTAACCCGTTATTAACATTGTTTCTACTAAAAAATTTTACATTAGTTTTCCACATCACCCGTGTTTCAGTGCAGGGTTGGTCCATATCACGGCTCAGTTAACATATAAATAATATAGTATGAGGTGAGGTGTCAATGATCGTCACTTTTGTTTACTCGCGGTAGCTGGTATCTTATAATTCTCAGCCGTCCACTTCTCAACCAACATAAAGATTCTCACCTTTTCACCAATACTCTTATAAAAAACATTACATTGGCGGAGTCTATACATTTATAATTTGTCTCGAGCACATAATTAATCGCTCCAATGCTACATTTAAACACACTCACTGATTTGGAAAAAGTCAAGTGGTAATGAGCGTTAAGGATACTGCTTAGCAGTAGCTCCATCTTTATTACTGGAGGCGCAGGTGTTTCTTGGTGGTGCTGTTGCTGCGAGAAGGCTTCTGGTTAACATGTCATGACACTCCAAGGTCAGATGCTGTTGTGAGACGGACTCCTCGCTTCAGCTCGTGAATCGGGTCTGGTGGTGAATCATGCGTCTTAGCTGGGATCGAGGCGCTGCCTGTTGCTGGCTCGATGACTCAGGCGCGCTGAACAAAACCTGAAAGGATATGCACCAACGCGAAAACAGTTTCGGGCGGGAAAAATTATGTACACAAAATTACTTATCACATTAAATTATTCGAGAGTAAATCAATTAACACTATTTGAGAAATAGACGTGTCAATAATGTTCCACTTTTGGGGACAAAAGGTATTTGTCACCATGTTCTATCAAAAGGATCCACAATCCTTTAGCTATAACCTCACTAGTCACCTCATTGTGGTAAACGTTGTTGTAGTCATAAAAATATTTTACTGTAAATTGTCCATATCACTAGGTTCATGTTTTTTGTTGCGGGGCTGTAATCGGTGAGATTTAACACGAACAAGATTTCTTGTACTATTCGTGAACGAGCTTCATAATCTAGAGTCTGTTTTCCTTCACTAAGGTTGGACTCCTTCACTTCACCATGACTATATTGTTTGACACAGCTTCAATTCGAAACATATCCCAAGACTTCTTTAGCATTATGTACTCCTGTGATACTCTCATTAGAATAACCATAAGATACTTTAGCATCCTGACACTTCATCCTTACGTGAATTAAGGTCGATTTAAAACTTTCAAAAGTAAGAGGATGACCAACGAATATTCACTACATCATCTTATTTCATAGAACACCACTTTACAAGTGTGCTGCAACAATATCAGAGGCAGCCACTGTTGTTAAATTTTTAAATTCGGAAGTGGAGTATAATCACACAAACACAGTAAATTATGATAATTCTTCACCAGCTGTGTACGTGTTTACGATAGTAGTGATGTTTGTTAATGACTAACAAGATTAAACACTGTTTGCAAGTGGTTTGGAAGGTTTCGAGAAGGAAATGAGTCTTTGGAAGATGATGAAAGAATTGGTCGTCCGTCCGTCTTGTTTTTAACAACTTCATCTCCATAGACAGCTGCAAGCATTCCATGCGTTTCTGTAGCCGTTTTACCAAGTTTAAAACAAAATTTGATGTTTGCACGTTGCTCAAATTTCGACATTTTCTGCAAAATCGCCAGACGCCACAAAAACGCCATCACACAAAGCAATGACACGGCGCACTGGTGCGTAGTTGAATGGTGTTTGTTGGCATCTGGCAAGTGGCCAAGGTGACGTCATCAGCCATACACACTGACATCACCTAGTGACACGCGTTCATTAGTTGTGGGACTATTTACCGAACTTTTTGATCACACCTCGTATTTACTAAAAATAATTTGTGAATTCTCTGAAGTTGGTTTACCGCAAGTAAACCAACCCGTTTCATTTGCAATCCCCCACAGGCTGCAACCACGATTGCCTCTGTGCTTCATTGTATTCAGAAACATTTTCATTCCAAAGGACTTACTTGCTATCATTCCATGAAACTGTCTCATGCACTTACAACAGCAGACAGGTCTACACATAAAACACGCCCGTATCACGGAAGCAGTGGCCATCGAAATCAACGTCCTTACTTTTTGAGTTGACGGATCCAGTAAGGATCCCTGCATTGGAGAGAAGACGTTGTACTCATTCCACGGATATCTTTGGCACAGGTGCCCACGTCCTGAGTGTGGCATCACAAGTAACTTATACAGTAGGTCTCCCGCTGATAGTCTGGCATCACAGGTAACTTGGACCTGGGCCTGGACCCATAATCGTAATGAACATACAAGTGATTTATGGATGTCCATCTTACCTGTTGTCACAGACCATAAGCTTATGTTTCCCCTGTGCGTGAAGTGTAGACAGGAGAACAACGGGGCGTGTAATCACAGAATCAACCAGGGGAAGATTCGCGGCATTTTTTTAGTCCTGAGCTGGATGTAGCCGTTCGTCATGGTTACAGAATATTTAAAATTTATGAGGTATGGCGGTTCAAGAAACGCGATAACCACATCACTCCTTATATCAACACCATTCTCAAAGATAAAGTTGAAGTGCCAGGGTATCCACGAGCTGTGGAGACCGAGAATGAAAAAAAGTTTATATTCAGTGTTACCGTGACCGTGAGTGGATACAACTTGAGTGGGAGCAAATTGCGCGAAACCATGGCAAGCACTTTAGTGCAAAACTTTCTATAAACAGCCTTTGGGGAAAGTCTGCACAGAACAATAATTAGTCGAATGTACACTTACTGTAGCTCAGAATTTTGACGAAGTACGTGACTACGCCAAAGCTGACGACAAAGTGGTTCTTGAAATTGTACACGTAGGAAATACGTATATGGGATGATGACGCAGTGGCATGATGCAGGGGATACAGCCAATCAGCGAGCGCTTACAGCTGGCTTGTTTATCGCTCATTTCTGCGAGTGCTCTGAGCTCCCTGCTAGTTCCGTTTGCTACTACGTGTCAGAACGTTGTGTTTGCGCTCATCCGCTTTTATTATGTTACTGTTTAAAAATTGAACATAAATATGGCAAGTGCTTCGAGTGATTTGCTTTCTTTCAAGGCGTGTGGTTATATAGAAGCCATTGAATGTGACTGTGTAATTAAAAATTGAGCGAAAACACCATTCAGTTGCCGAGATTTTGCTGAGAAACTTCAAATTAAGGAACGTGGAATGCCTGCGCCTGAATTACCAGTTTTTTTGTGGAATGTAAAGCCCGCAATCGGGAATACACAGGGCATTTTTGTGGTTCAAATTATTCAAAGTACAAGTGGTTGACTGGGTGCCCTAAATTAAATAATTTTTTCTGCTGGACTTGTGCCCTTTTTAGCAAGGAAAAACCCGCTTGGTCCACAGAGGGGTTTAACAATATTGTTGCGTTAGCTCATTCTTCAGGCAGACATGAGAAGTCCAAAAGTCATAGTTCTTGTGTTGTGATTTTACTCTGTGCACGGTTGGCAGCACCCGATTGGACCTATAGGTAGATGTACAAAAATCTTACACTTTAAAGCATAATGAAATGGTGAAGAAAAATCGTCATATTCTAGTAAGATTGATCGACGTTATATATATACACATATATATATATATATATATATATATATATATATATATATATATATATATATACACACAGTGTGTTTCAGGAGGAAAGGTCAATACTTCGGGAGGTGATAGGATCGGTCATTGTGAGGAAAAAAGTTCATACGAACATGTGTCTAATTCTGAATGGTTACGGAGATAGAGCTGTTTGAATCTACAAATACAAAAGCATTGCTAATGGTAATCAAGAAAGAGAAACCAATTACTGTTTCTAACATTTAATGTTTAAACATTGGTATTTTGAATGGTATCAGATACAGAAATGACAAATTTGTTACAGTTTACAATACGTTTTCTAAAATCCCACCGTCAACCTCAATGCACTTTGCAACTCGTGTGCGAAGATCGCGTGTTGTTCGTCTGAGTTGATCTTAACGTTCCTTTATGGGGCAGCAGCATCCAAAATGCGTGCGAGCAATTCGTCTCGTGTATCCACCTTTCGTTTGTAAACTTGACTTTTCATCCACCCCCACAAACAATAATCTAACGGAGAGAGGTCTGGAGACCTTGGTGGCAATTGAATGGGACCACCGCGGCCGATCCATCGACCACAGAAAGTTTGATTTAGGTATTGCATCACCAGACGGTTAGAATGTGGAGAAGCTCCGTCATGCTGAAAGTACATACAGGCGCGTGTAGCCAAAGGAACATCCTCCAATAGTCCTGGCAATTCATTCTGCAGAAATTCTAGGTAACTTTGTCCGGTAAGACGATTCTCTAAAGTAACAGGGCCAATCAGCTGATCATCGATGATACCGCACCACACATTGGCAGAGAAGCGATGTTGAAAATTTGTTTCCACAGTGGCATTTGGATTTTCGTCTGACCACTGATGAGAGTTACGAGTGTTGTTGATACCGTCACGGGTGAAAGTAGCTTCATTGGTGAACAGTATTAATCGAAGCAATCGGCGATTAGCATTTACCCAATGACAAAATTCCAGTAGCATGGCAGCGTCTCCTGGTTGAAGGTGTTATACACGATGTACATGATATGGATGCAAGCCTTCCTCACGTAATGTTCACCATACTCTTGTGTGTGGTACACAGAGACGTGTAGAAATTCTTCCTGAGCTAGTAGTAGGACTACGATCTACCAACTAAAGAATGTTTTCCACTTCATCCACATCTTATTGACCTTCACGTTCAGCTGAAACATGAGCTCTGGAAAGTGTACCAATCTCACGCAATGTGTTGAAAACCCTGGTAAACACTCTTCGATCCGGATCTCTGCGGTTCGGAAACCGTCGACGGTATTCTGCAACAGCAGCTGTTGCACTTCCATCGCAAAAACCGTAGACATACACCATATCTGCACATTCGGCATGTATGAAGGTGTGTGGCATTCTTAACACTGCTTCAAACACCAAACAATGTCACTCACAACAGTCAGCTCTCACAACAGTCAGCTGTCGATTCGCTTATATTACATGCTTACATTACAGCTTACATAGTTCAAGGTTATAGGGGAAGGAAGGGGGAGGAAGAGCTGCGCGCGCATCAGATTCAAACAGCTCTATCTCCGTAACCATTGAGAATTAGACACATGTTCATATGAACTTTTTTTCTCACAATGACCGATACTATCACCTCCCGAAGTATTGACCTTTCCTCCTGAAACACCCTGTGTGTGTATATATATATATATACCGGGTGAACCAAAAGTAGGTGGACAGTAGGTTGAATAGGGTTTGTGTTATATTATATTATAACTATGGTGTTCATTATAACTATGGTGTTTGTTTATTATATTAAATATTATAACTAAATTTATTTAAATTGAATCTTTTTTCTTTTCAGATAGTTCAGAGAACCCATAATGGCAAATAATCTAAATACTGATGCCAGAAAATGGGTGTTAAAAGAGTATTGGAAATCTCAAATATTGAAACTGTTAGAACAAAATGGGTTGAAACATTTGGTACTCAAGCCCCAAAGAGACAAACCATTTACCGCATTCGTGACAAATTTGATGCCACTGGCTCAATTCTTAATGCCCCAAGAACTGGTCGACCCAAAACAGTTTGCACAGAGGACAATAAGCAACTTGTTGCCGAAGCATTTGTTCACAGTCCCAAAAAGTCCACCAGAAGAGCCTCAGCAGAACTGGACATTTCACAAACCTCTATTATACGAATTCTGAAATCTATTGGATTGAAAGCTTATCGTCCACGGCTAATTCATGGCTTATTGGAGGATGACCCAGACAGGCGGCTGCAATTTAGTGAGATCATGCTGAACGAAATTGAAGGAAATCCAATAATTTTAGATAACATTGTGTGGACCGATGAGGCTTCTTTCAAATTATCAGGTCATGTTAACCGACATAATTGTGTTTACTGGTATAGTGAGAACATGCATTTAACATTAGAGCAGCAACTAAACCAGCCTGGTGTCACGTTTGGGGTGGTATTTCAAGTTCTGGTGTTTTAGGACCAATTTTTGTTGATGGAACCAGTCACAGGTGATAAGTATCTCGAAATTCTAATGAATGAAGTTGTTCACACTTACAACAACAGCCTAATTCACATGACCTCTAATTCCAACAAGATGGGGCCTCTCCACATTATTCAAGAGCAGTCCGTGAGTATCTTGATGAAACATTTCCGAGAAATGGATCGCCCGAAGAGGTCCAATGAATGGCCTGCACGTTTACCTGACTTTTACCCCAATGGATTTTTTCTTTTGGGGAGTACTCAAGGACAAAAGTTTATAGTCGAAAACCACCGAAGTGTTGGTGATTTGAAAAATTACATCAGAGATGCATTTCAAGAAATTAATGCACAAAGAAACTTGTGCAAAATGTTTGTCGAAGTGTGAAAGGTAGACTTCAAAGCTGTGTAAATTGTGATGGACAGCAATTTGAGCACCTGCGTTGATAAAAATTTTCAGTTGTTTGTATTGTATTGGTATAAGTTAATTTTTATTTTGTATTATAGTATACAAAAAAATTAAATATAATTGTATATGTATTTTCAAAATAAACGTTATCTTTACTGTCCACCTACTTTTGGTTCACCCGGTGTATATATATATATATATATATATATATATAAGTGTGATAAATAAAGCAGCTGATGAGGATACGTCACTGTTATGTACATATTTAAAAGCTTTGAAAGCAAACTCTAAGCACACGTGCATTCGGGGTGGTAGTCCAATGTACAGTAGTTTAAAGTGTTACGAATGAGGAAAGTGTAAGAGAAACACCCTTTTGAAAGCTTGGCATCTGCCCCTATCATCTTGGGTAGCTTAACTAACTTACAAGGTGTGAACAACAATGTGTCTTTGAACTGTACATTATCCCTTATCTGCATTGGTATCAGCTTATTAGCTCTCTTCAAGGGGTCACCCGTGAATATTGCACTGCCTTAGCAAACCCTTCGTAAACTCAAGGCAGCCCTTACACAAAGCGTAATGCCGTCCATACTTACAACTTTTGTCATAGTTGTCGTTAAAATCCTTCATCTGTCCAATAGGGTGGTACGTTTCACCTGCGAAACCTAAAATTAGCAAAGACCGATCTGCCACACGGCTCTTAAAAACATACGTTTTTCTACCACGCTCATCCAAACCAATCACAACTATTCGCACTCTCAATTCCCGCTCCACCTTCCCCAGCTCTTCAGGACCCATATTGCACTCAAAATTAATCCAACCGGATCTGCCTAGCTTTTGCGCACGATGTATAATGGTACCTATCCAAACGTTTATAGCTACCATGTTAAGACCACCGATTGTATGCGCTGGAATCACAGCCATAAAGCCGCAACCACGACCCCTCTGTGTAATTTTGTGAATTCTATTGGTGTTAAAGTTTAAGGTGTAGCGTCTTGGCCCTCAACACGGAAGACGTGGTGGATATTAATCGTGAAATTCTCCAGGTTGAATTTTGACTCACTTTGCATCGATTTTTCAATACGTGGGAAGGTACAATCATTATCCTGTAGGTTATAACTACCCAAAATAGGTCACCGTCTTCATCATTAGGTTCAAAACCAAGTGCCAACCTCATATTCTATTTATAAGTGATGTCTTCCCCAGACACTTATGGCTTGTACTTCTTAAAAATAAAGCGCTAGGCGCTGGAGGTCACATTCAACATTCTGGAAGAGAAGAACAAGAGAAGGTTAGTGAATATAAGCAATGATTCTTAAAAAATCTTTATATTTGATAAAAATTTCGTTTAGAAACTGTCACGAAAAAGATGGAGTCACTACAAAATATCAGCTTCACAAGTTCATCAACATGTATGATAAGTGGACTCACAGGGTGTGGTAAAATTGTGTTTATGCTTAAATTCATTAAAGGTAAAGTTGCATTGTTCTCAAAACCTGTGCACACCGTTATATGGTGCTATTCAGCCTACCAACCTATTTTTGACAATGACAAAGCTGTTGTCTTATTCCATAAAGGGATTTATGATGTTGGTTCATTAAAGAGTGATAAGCATACGATGAGACTGAGGATCTTATGCTAGAAATTAATAAAACGATTGCTGAGAGGTTTACCGTATTCTCCCACCATTTTAACAGAAGCGTGTGGTTCATCAACCAAAACCTATTTTTCAAGAACAAGTTTATGCGGGATGTTTCTTTAAACGCGCATTATCTTGCCTTATCTGCACAACGAAGGGATGTATCACAAATTGGTATATTAGCAGGTCAAATGTTTCCGGGGCAACGTAAAGCTTTTTTGGGAGCTTATAAAGAAACAACGAGTCCGCGATACTGTATTTCCTCTGTAACATTCACCCGCGTAACACTTTTAGAGTACTTCAACGAACAGATAAATTTCCCAACGGGGTTCAAAATCATTGATAAAGAAAAGCTCTGGAACAGGCAACTCAAACCCCACACAAACTACCCCTCAAACAGGTGCACCTAGTTCAAGACCTTTGAAAAAATACACTTCTAAAATAGGTAAATGGCTAACGTATTAGAGAGATGTTACTTCGACATTTCTGACTCTGGTTCTTAGGGTGGGGTTGTGAGACTATAGAGTTACATATACTGAAGGGGTGAAGAAAAAAGATGTTGAGAATTTTTTGCATGAACAGAATACGTATACACTTCATAAGCCTGATCATAGAAGGTTTAAAACTGCTAAAACAAAAGCACCATCGTTAGACACTGTATGGCAGGCAGATTTGACTGATATGCAAAGGTACTCGACGTATAATCATGGGCACAGCTAGGCGTAAGCCAAAAAGTTTGTGTTAACACATTGATTTGGAAAAAAATAAATGTACGTTTAAGAATGATTTTATATGAAATCTAGTGAAAAACAAATTATTTCCAACAGATTTGTTAGCGTTGCATTTCTAAGTTAACACTACTGGATGTCAAGATATATTCTAGTGGTATCTTGTATATAATAGTGTGATGAAATAACATTGCAAATTGCGCGAGACTGGGATAATTAACAGGGATGGAAAGGATACTATTATAATTATAAGATGGAAAAGGATACTATTAATTATTACAAGTTGCAAAATACACGACTTTGTCCCAATACTATGTGTTTCTGTTCTGTGCTCTGACTAAAAATGAATTTTCCATTTCAGTTGATTGAATAACCATTGACTTCTACCTTAAATTTCTAATTTTCAGTGCACCAGAAACCATCTACAGAACTCTGTGTTTAATTTTTTCCTTCAGCAGTGGAAGGGGGTATATCCCTCTTCCATATCTTCACGTTGCTCCGTGCTTCACACCTCGGTGCTTGCACATTAAAAAGGGCTGGCTACGCTCCTGATAATGATGACTACAGGTATATTCTATTTATAATTAACGTCTTCCCTGATACTTATGCCTTGTACCTCTTAAAAACAAAGCATTAGATACTGTTGCTAAAGCTACAAAGTCTTTAATGTTAAAGGAAAATAGAATCCCAGCCTATTTCTGTGCAGATTTAGGGAAAGCGTTTATAGGTCGTTCTTTTCAAAACATATTTGCGGAATTTAACATCAGTTATTAATAGCAGCAACTCAGTGCATAAAGCGTCTTTAGCTGAAAGGGTACAGCAAACCATTAAGCCTCAAAAAGAGGCATGCATCGTTATTTTACACACAAAAATGCTTACAGATACATAGACATTCTGAGTCAGTTAGCATTCTCCTACAATCGCTCTTATCATCGGATGACTGGGACATCTCCTAATGAAATTTTTAAAAGAGGTGTGTATAGGTTTATTGGGGTTGTTTAACCTCCTTCGCAAAATCTAAGGTCATATAACGGAGGGGACGTACAGCTTTACGTGGGATCCGAACCACGGGTCGCTACATAATCTGAGCGCGGAGGACGGTCTCCCATCTAACTAGTACCCAGACCCAATGTTACTTAACTTCGCTGATCGACGGGAAGCGGTGTTACGACATTGGCCACGACGTAGCCCAGGTGTGTATACAGAACCGGAAACAAATAAGACCACAGCAGCACCCTCAGTAAAATGTTTCAAAATCACTGATTAACCACTGGGGAACAAATTTCAACTTTTTGTCTATTGAATTAGATTTGACAGTTAGTTCTAGGTAATTTGGGTGCGCTGAGCACGAATGTTTACTCGGTTTTGCTCTATCAGGTCCTGATTTTGCTCAACACCCCTCCTCTTTCGTCGTATTCATAAAAAGGTTTTTTTCTCAATACTCGCTAAGTCTTTTTGCAGTTACACATTATGCAACTAGGTTTTTATCTAGGTATTTGTACCTATTGTTATGGTATTGTTGTATTATGTATATTTTTATATGTAACACCCTAAAAATATTTTTAATTTTGTCATTTTTAACCCATTTTAATATTAGTAAATTAAGCTAAAAAATCATAGAATTCTAAAATTTTCTCGAGCGTTCCTGTTCTCTGTAGAGTATTCTAGAGGGACAACTAAAATATATAAAAGCGACTCGTTTCCAGAGTTAATCAGTCAATTCAATCAGTCAGTCAGTCAGTCAGTCAGTTGAGTTAGTTAATTAAGTTTGGGCATTAACATAATTTTGAATTGGCATATGATTTAGTGAGTAATTTTGTCATCGTGATTTAATATAGTTGATTTAATTAGACGTAATTTATATTGTACCTACTCATCCGTGTTTCTAGTTTAATTTCATAGATTGTAAGTACCTATTTCATAATAAGTACCTATTTAAACTAATTTTTGTGTTTATATTTCAGATTTTCTTAAATTTATATGAATTAAGGGCTTTAAATACCTTTACAAATTGGCAGAACAATCAAGCAATATGTCATCAAGCACTAGAAAGTTCAAATGCAAAAACAACCCTGATTCCTTCTGTTATATATGTGGAAATTTTACACTTCCACATCAACGAGCAAATATAACTGACTTCGTAAAAAGAACTTACTTAGCTTATTTTGGCATAAAACTGGGGGACCAAGATAAATCGTGGGCTCCACATAAAGCCTGCACTATATGCATTGAAAGACTGCGACATTGGACGAAGGGTTCGGATTCAAAAATACCTTTTGGAGTTCCGATGGTAAGTTTATGATTTCATAAAACTACGTAATTTAATCACTAGTATACTGTAACTTACCTAAATGTAATTGTAACTTAGGTACATAAACAAAAATTTACAGAAAATGTTTATAAGAATCTCAAATATTGCATAAGGTTGAAACACATAGAAATGTTAAATGTTTGGGTGATAACTTTTGATAAAATTCATAAAAACAAGTCTCTCGTCGCTTTTGTTAACGCTTTACAATTTTTTTTCCATATCAGGTGTGGCGAGAGCCTACTAACCACGAGACCGATTGCTACCTTTGCTTTGTCAAGACTTCGGGCTTCACTAAGAAAAATAAACATTGTATCGAGTACCCAAATTTCGACACCGCGATACGACCTGTGCTACATTCAAATGAGATCCCCATTCCAAAATTTAAGGGTCTGCCAACTCAAGAATTAGTTGAAGATGTTCCTGAAAATATTGTTATGCACTTTGAGGAGTCAGACACCGATTTTGACCCCAGCGTATTTGAAAGTCAAAACGATCCGCAAAAGTTTAACCAGGCCGAGTTGAATGATCTTGTAAGGGATCTAAATTTGCCAAAAAAGGCTGCGGAAATTTTAGCTTCAAGACTTAAAGAGAAAAACTTGCTTACTTCAAACACATACATTTCATTTTACAGAAAAAGAGAAGAGAACTTGTTAAATATTTTAGAACAGAGGATAGTTTAGTATATTGCTGCGACATAGTTGGTTTGTTAAAGAAGATGGGGGTTGAGTCTTACGATGCAAATGATTGGCGCTTGTTTTTAGACAGTTCGAAAAGAAGTCTTAAGTGTGTGTTGTTGCATAATGGCAATCTATACGGCTCGATACCGATTGGGCACTCAACAAAATTAAAAGAAAAGTATGAACATATAGAAAAGGTTTTAAATCTTATCAAATATAGGGAGCACGAGTGGATCATATGTGTTGACTTAAAAATGGTTAATTTTCTGCTAGGACAACAAGGAGGGTATACTAAATATTCCTGCTTCCTTTGCTTATGGGACAGCAGAGCCAAGGAAGAACATTATTTCAAACAAATCTGGCCAGCACGAACATCACTTACTGTCGGAGAAAAAAACGTAATTAATCCACCTTTAGTGAGCAGAGATAAAATCATATTTCCTCCTCTGCATATAAAACTAGGCCTCATTAAACAATATGTAAAAGCTTTAGATACGAACGGCGAGTGTTTCAAATACATAACTTCAAAATTTCCAAGTTTAAGTTATGAAAAAATCAAGGCGGGAATTTTCGACGGTCCACAAATAAGAACAATGATTAAAGACAGCAATTTTCCTAATGTCATGAATGAACGCGAAAAAAATGGCTGGTTCTCATTCGTGGACTTGATAGAAAACTTTTTAGGCAATTATAGGGCAGATAACTACGAAGAAATCGTAAAAAAACTTTTAAGGGACTACAAAGAGTTAGGTTGCAATATGAGCATAAAAATGCATTTTTTGAATAGCCATCTTGACCAATTTCCAAGTAATTTAGGTGATGTAAGTGACGAACAAGGGGAGAGATTCCACCAAGATATCAAAATTATGGAGGAACGGTACCAAGGCCGCTGGGATTCCCACATGATGGCTGATTACTGCTGGTGCTTGAAAAGAGACCTGCCATCAACAAGCAAATACGCTAGAAAGTCTTACAAAAGAAAATTTTTGCCACAGTGAAAGCTTCATATGTTTGTTTTTTTATTTTAAGTCATTTCTATCGTTATAATGTAATTTTACTGTAGTTTGAACTGCTTGTATTCATGAAACTTGAAAAAAAAATTTAACACATGACTTAATTTTTTAGTCCTAATTTGAAAAATCTGGAAAATGGCACATAGGCTGTCGACAAGAATCAGGACCTGATAGAGCCAAACCGAGTTGAAATTCGTATTCAGCGCACCCAAATTACCTAGAATCAAGTGTCAGATATCATTCAATAAAATACGTGTTGCCCACTGTTATGTATGTGTTTCACAACTTGGAGGAAAGTTCAAGAAAGGTTTTGAACAAGGGTGGCCACAGGAAATTTTTGAAGTTTGGTCCATCAAGCCTAAAGGAGGGGTGGTTATGTACTGTGTTGAATATTTAAATGGTAAAAAAATTTAGGGTGGTCTCTATGGCGAAGAACGTCAGATGGTTACGTTCAATTTAGGGAAAAAGACGTTTCGAATTGAGAAAATCTTAGGAAGCAAAGGTTCGAGGAAACGAAAAAACGTACTTGGTAAAATGACTTGGTTGTCCAGAGAGTTTCAACACCTATGTAAAAGCTATTGCATTAGTGAAACTCTGAGAGTATACAACATGACTTCTGACCAGTTCTACGTCACTGCCCTCCTCAACCTCGGTGGGGACGTACCCCGACAGTACTCTGGCCAATTTCAACATATCTGCATAGGTCTATTGATTCGGAACGCGAGTCATACGAGGTGGGATTGTGTGAAATTCGATTGACTACTATGCTTTTAAGCATTGAGGAGAAACAGATCTTTTATATGGTTCTTAGAAAACGCGATGAACATGAAATAGCGGGTGCAGTAAAAAATAAAACATGCATTCAGCACGAAACGGAGGTGTACAGTAGTACAGCACAGAAATAATACTAGGCCCTGGCCATTATGACAGCTCGGAGGATATTGTAAGAGACCTAAATAAAAGCTTGGATAAATCTGAACTTAGGAATGATCTAATCTTCGAAATCATAAGCGTAGCATGGACTGCAAGATCGGAACATGCTCTGCTAGAAAGATCTACAGATCTACAGAAGCTAAGGCTAACAAAGACCCTAAGATCCACTCTAAGGTTAGCCCAAGAGAAAGAAGAGAGTAGGGGTTAAAAGAAGAGAATAAGGGGTTAAGTAAGTAGCAAAACCTATCATTCGTGGGTTAACATTCATTCAGAAAAAGAGAGAGAAAGACTCACCATCATCATCCGCTGGCCACTGCCGACAAGTCGGGAAAATAGTCGAAGAGAATAGGAAAGGGGTGAAAGATGAAAAGAAGTAAAAAAGTAAAATAAGAACGCTTACAAACCATGCAAACACAGTCTTAAATCAAACACTGTCATACCATGCAAACTACATACATGCAAGTAAAGAGAGGATAAGAAAAGAAAAAAAAATATGAAGAGAATAACAAAAAGTGGGTTAGTTTACGCTACGAGCTACATCTAAGTTCGTGTTACTCTAATTTTTTAAATATAATTTTGTTGCTGGCATATCACACATTGGCATGTCACAAGCTGGCATGTCACAAGCTGGCATTACTCGTCAACAGACTCAAACCTCGCCCATTACCCCCAGAGGTCCTGCTGCTAATTGTTTTATTTTAAACGACGTTAATATTTTCAAAATGCCTATCTAAATGTTTTTAAACATATTAACGCTGGTAGAGTTCACGACGGACGGGGAAAGATTATTCCATTTATCAATTACTTTAAATGTAAAAAAGTTTTTAACGATGTTAATAATGAAACGTCTGCCACGTAATTTAAATCCGTTATTAGGAGTATTGCTATTATTGAAAATGAACAATTTGTCAAAATTTACGTTATCGATTTTATTAACGATTTTGAAAATTTCAATAAGCTCCCCCCTTAATCTCCTAGTTTCGAGTGAATGCAAGTCTAACTCTTTCATCCTATCTTCGTAAGACTTGATGCGTAGGGACGGAATTAGTTTCGTGGCGCGTCGCTGAACCCTTTCCAACCTATTGTAGTGAATACTCTTATTTTAGTTTCAAGATAAATGTTAATTTTACCGTCTTGAATTTCGGAATAGCTATAAATTCATTTTAAATTAGTTACCCATCATAATTCAATTGTAAACCACATTAATACTAATTTTATGTATACTGTATTATTTTATTGTATGTAAACATAATTAATTATATATCACAATTGTCAGTTAATTAATTATTTATATTCAAATAATTATTTTAATCTAATACCATGTCCATTTTGCAAATAAATAATAGAAATCCAAGGGTTATATTTTCCATCCTTGGTACTGTCGCAGTTTCGCCTAACGGACTCAATACGGCTAGTGAGATAATCACTGGTTGGCACTTAACCAGCGGCAGTGCTTATGGCTACATCATCCAGGTTAACCTATACCGGATAGATGCGCTACGGTCCCAAGCCGTAGCTTGCTTAGGCCCAACGACGACGACGACGAAAACCAACAATTGGTGACCCCGGAGTTGGATTCCCCCCTTTTTACCCGAACGACTAGGACTAGACTGTAACGTCGTTCGTGCCCATCACCCCCTTCACCCGAGCGACTAGGACCAGACTGTAACGTCGCTCGTGCCTTCTGCCCCTCACCCCTGCCCGTGCGCTCTGTGCCTGCGCTCGTCTCAACCTCCACTCCTTCGTTGGTAACTTGTCTTGCTTGTACGTCAGCAAGCATAGGAGAAGATGCCTGACGACGCTGGTGCCATCTCCCACTTGAGCGTAAAGCTCCCCGTCTTCTGGCCGGGTGATCCATTTATTTGGTTCCACCAAGTGGAATCACAATTCAACTTGGGAAGGATCACCGCTAGCAGGACAAAATACGATCATGTTTTGTCCTCTCTACCAGCGAGCATCATCTCTGAAGTCCGTGACGTCATCGTGTCTACTTCCACGAGTGAGGACCCATACAACGATCTGAAGTCTGCCATCCTGTGCCGCACCACTGTCTCCGAGCGTGAGAAACTACATCAGTTAATCTCAAAAGAACAACTTGGAGACCGTAAGCCCACTCAAATGCTGAGGGCTATGCAGTGCGCTCTAGGCGAACGCGCACAAACCTTCGATAAGGACATCTTTAGACAGTTGTTCTTGCAGAAACTTCCTCCATCAGCTCAGCGTGTCTTGGCCACTATGGATCCTGCTACTCCAGTTGATAAACTAGCAGAAACTGCCGACAAAGTAGTGGAGATTGACACAGCTCCGGTCAACAACGTGAACACACAATCGGAACTGGAGTTGAAAGTGGAAGAGTTAAGTCAACAACTCAACCACGTTTGTTCTCTGCTACAAAATCAACGGCAAAGAAGCCATTCTCGGTCAAGATTTACGAAGAGGCATCGTTCGAGTTCCGGGAAGATCTGCTTCTACCACTCTAAATTTGGAAAGAAGGCTAGGAAGTGCATCTCCCCTTGCAATTTTTCGTCGGAAAACCCCAGCAGCGAGTCCTAATGGCGTCTAGTACTCGCACTGCCAACCTGTTATTCATAAAGGACAGGAACTCTGGTGTCAATTTCTTGGTCGATACCGGAGCGTCAGTCAGTGTATTCCCTCAAAAATCTGGTCATACGCACTCGGAATCTCCGCCTCTATACGCTGCTAACGGTTCACGCATACCCACGTACGGTACTCAGTCGCGTGAACTAAACTTGGGCCTTCACCGATCCTTCAAGTGGATTTTCATCTGTGCTCAAGTGCAGCATCCCATAATCGGCGCTGACTTCCTCCAGCATTTCAAACTCCTGGTGGATCTTGACAAGCGACGCTTATGCGACCAGGCCACACTGCTTTCTGTTCTTGCCAAACAGGTTGCCCTTCCGGACGCCTCGAACTCTGCACTTTCCCTCGTTCCCCCTAATTCCATGTACCAGTGCCTTTTCCAGCGATATCCAGGAATTCTTCAACCGATGCAGATGGGTGATACCATTAAGCACACCATTACCCATCACATTACAACAAAAGGTCCCCCTGTGTTTGCAAAACCCAGACGTCTTGCCCCGGACAAACTGAAAGCTGCCAAATCGGAATTCCAGCTTATGATAGATCTTGGGATAATAAGACCTTCCAAAAGCAGTTGGTCTTCTCCCCTACACCTGGTCCAGAAGAAGTCAGGAGACTGGAGACCATGTGGGGATTACCGGTTTTTGAATTCGACAACCATCCCGGACCGATATCCGGTACCAAATGTCCAAGACTTTACTTCTCTTCTCCACGGCAAATCTATCTTCAGTAAAATAGACCTCGTTAAGGCTTTCCACCACATTCCCGTAGAGCCTTCGGATATTCCCAAGACTGCAGTTTGTACACCATTTGGGTTATTCGAATTTGTGAAGATGCCGTTCGGGCTACGGAATGCTGCGCAAACCTTTCAGAGGTTTATAGATGAGGTCACCAGAGGCATAGACTTTGTTTATGCCTACATCGATGATTTGCTTGTGGCCAGCTCAACGGAAGAGGAACATAAGGAACATCTTTCACTCCTCTTTCAACGCTTAGAACAATACGGTGTTACTATTAATGCATCTAAGTGTGTGTTTGCACAGCCAACCTTGGAATTTCTTGGTCACACGATTTCGCAGCACGGAATTACCCCCCTTCAGGACAAGTGTGAAGTGATAAAAATTACCCTATGCCAAATAATCAGCGTGAGTTACGTCGGTTTCTAGGTTTGGTAAATTATTACCACAAGTTCATTAAAAACTGTGCCAGTGTTCTTGCTCCTCTACACGCTATGATCACACACAAACGCAAGGTAACGAAATTGGTATGGTGTAGCGATAGTTTACAGGCGTTCGACAATGCCAAAAATGCTATCAATAGTGCATTGTCTCTGTCATTTCCTATCAGTGATGCCCCCCTAACTCTGACGGTCGATGCATCAGATGTTGCGATCGGTGGGGTGTTGGAACAAACCATTAACGGTCAACAAGCACCCATCGCGTTTTACTCGAAAAAGCTGCAGCCAGCCCAAACGCGTTATAGTGCTTTCGGACGTGAACTTCTTGCTATTTACTTAAACGTGAAGCATTTTCAACATTTCCTTGAAGGCCGAGAGTTTTGTGTTTTTACCGACCACAAACCTTTGGTCACTGTCTTCAATAAAAACAGCTGTAACCACTCTCCCAGAGTCATCAGGCAACTCGATTATATCTCGCAATTTACCACAGATATCCGCCACATCAAAGGTGTCTTGAACACTTCAGCGGATGCACTTTCAAGAATAGAGATTACTTCTGTTACCCTCAGCTCTACACTGTGGAATGCTATTGCACAGGATCAAGATAAGGATACGGAACTACAAGACCTGCTCAGAGAAGACTCCACGCACTCACTTTCCCTCAAGAAAATGAGTATGCCAGGATTGTCTGTGCCCCTCTATTGCGACGTATCAACAGCTGCTATTCGCCCTTATGTCCCTCCATGTCACAGACAAGCAGTCTTCACGGATCTTCATAAGCCCTCCCATCCTGGTATCCGTGCTTCGCAACACCTGGTTACCTCTCGCTTTGTTTGGCCCTCGATGCGGAAGGATGTCAAACATTGGACCAAAACGTGCCTTGCCTGCCAGCGTGCCAAAGTCCAAAGGCACACCAGGTCCCCCTTTGACGCATTTCCGCCCCCATCCCAGCGATTTGAGGTAATTCATGTCGACATTGTTGGCCCTCTTCCAGTGATTCAAGGCCAACGTTATCTGCTCACCTGTCTCGACTGCTTTTCCAGATGGCCTGAAGCCATCCCACTTCCTGATATCCAAGCGGACACTGTTGCAAGAGCCTTTCTTCATGGATGGGTATCAAGATTTGGATTGCCGACAAAAGTCATCACTGACCAAGGTCGCCAATTTGAGTCTTCGCTTTGGAAGAAGTTTACCAGCTTGTTGGGTACAGTACATGCGCATACCTGTGCGTATCATCCGCAAGATAACGGCCTCGTCGAACGCTTCCATCGCCAGCTGAAGTCATCCCTTATGTGTCACGAAGACTCCCATTGGATGGATAAGCTTCCACTCGTGTTGCTTGGTATTCGCTCTGCATTTAAGAGTGATCTGAAGACTACAGCGGCTGAACTAGTCTATGGAACAACACTGCGGCTACCAGGTGGCTACTTCACTGCACTGCAGGATAAGTCATGTGATCCTACGGAATTCGCTCAAACACTTTCCTCTCACATGCAGTCCCTTCAGCCTGTTCCCCCTCGATTGACTAGCCAACAGAACATCTTTGTTTCCCCAGCCCTCCAGTCTTGCACCCACGTTTTCGTTCGTGTACCTGTCCCAAAACGGCCTCTCCAATGTCCATATGACGGGCCCTATGAAGTTCTCCGACGTACGCGCAAATCATTTCTCATCCAGCGCGGTTCCAAGGTCGACAAGGTTTCTATCGATCGTCTTAAGCCTGCGTTTTTGGAATCAACCTTAAGCGAGGTACATGTAGCTACCAAAAAGGTCCAGGGGAAATCTGTGTCGTTCGGAACTCTTTGAACTTCCTCTCTGGTGGGGGAGTGTGTAGTGAATACTCTTATTTTAGTTTCAAGATAAATGTTAATTTTACCGTCTTGAATTTCGGAATAGCTATAAATTCATTTTAAATTAGTTACCCATCATAATTCAATTGTAAACCACATTAATACTAATTTTATGTATACTGTATTATTTTATTGTATGTAAACATAATTAATTATATATCACAATTGTCAGTTAATTATTTATATTCAAATAATTATTTTAATCTAATACCATGTCCATTTTGCAAATAAATAATAGAAATCCAAGGGTTATATTTTCCATCCTTGGTACTGTCGCAGTTTCGCCTAACGGACTCAATACGGCTAGTGAGATAATCACTGGTTGGCACTTAACCAGCGGCAGTGCTTATGGCTACATCATCCAGGTTAACCTATACCGGATAGATGCGCTACGGTCCCAAGCCGTAGCTTGCCTAGGCCCAACGACGACGACGACGAAAACCAACACTATCAATATCCTCACGCAAATACGGGCACCAAAACCGAACGGCATATTTTAAGTGAGGCCTGACTACGGACTTGTAAAGGGGCAATAGAATATTCTTCGATTTAAATTCGAAATTACGCACTATGAAGCCAAACATCCTATTACCTTTGCGCAAGACTCCAGGCACTGTTTCCTAACTTTTAAATCCTTAGATACCCGTACTCCTAAATCTACTTCCTCGTCAACGCTCGTTAACTGTCTATCATCCATCGCATGATCTACAGATCTATAGAAGCTAAGGCTAACAAAGACCCTAAGATCCACTCTATGGTTAGCCCGAGAGAAAGGAGAGAGTAGGGGGTTAAAAGAAGAGAATAAGGGGTTAAGTAAGTAGCAAAACCTATCATTCGTGGGTTAACATTCATTCGGGAAAAGAGAAAGAAAGACTCACCCTCATCATCCGCCGGCCACTGCCGACAAGTCGGAAAAATAGTCAAAGAGAATTGGATAGGGGTGAAATATGAAAAGAAGTAAAATAAGAACGTTTACAAACCATGCAAACACAGCCTTAACTCAAACACTGTCATACCATGCAAACTACAGACATGCAAATAAAGAGAGCTACAGACATGCAAGTAAAGCTAGCTACAGACATGCAAGTAAAGAGAGGATATGGAAAAAAAGTATAAAGGGTATAACAAAAAGTGGGCTAGTTTACGCTACGAGCTACATCTAAGTTCTTGTTAGTCTAAAGAAATATTAGTGTTAGTCTAAAGAAATATTAGAGACCAAAAAGTGTTCAATATTCTACTTAATGGGAGATATAACTTTACTTTCCAAAAGATACTTTTCACGAACTACAAATTAATAAAGCCAGCTTATTATACCACTAAAATTGGAAAGTCCGCTAGACAGGGCTCCTATGTGCTACATTTACAGTAATATCGTGGAACATCAGTTTGTTGGGGACATTCAGGTGTGTTTGCTGCGCACTGTGCATATATTGTACCTGATCATGGTACCGTCGCGTGAGATACCAACGTGGTGATGGACGCGGTTCGATCTTTTCATCTATACTACGAGTGTCTGTCCCCTTACTAAAGAGTGGCGCCAAATACCTCTGTCGGAAAGTTCCAATTCAGGTATTAACACGGTTGAAGATGTGATGGCTGGTGTCGAGCCTAAAGAAGTTTTGAAAAGACAATTAGAAAAATGAAGAAGAAGAAGCTGCAGACGTCACCTCGAGCTTAAAACGAAAAAAAAAGTCTACTAAAAAATCAGAGAGATGGTCTAAAACTCGAAACGTTTACTTATGGTTTGCTTCTTTAACTGATATAAACGCCAATCTTATACAGTTATCTCCCATAACTATTTGTGTTTCTACAATGTAAGTTAAGGTCCTGTATTCGCTCCAAGCAATTCATCATGTCGAAGGTAGTTCATCCACAGAGCGAGGAATGCTGTAAACCGAAACTCTTCCTTTTTAGTATCCCATCTACTCAGACATCTTAGAAGACTCCGATTATATCACGATTAATCCCTTCAACACGGTTCGTGGACCCGCTACAATAGAGTTCGTTATACCCAGAGCAGGCTCCTTCTTTTACGACCTCAGCCATATATAGCTGTATAAAAAAGTACGAATAGCACACTCCGATGGGACAGATTGTGAGGATGACTATCCAATCTATCCTGAAACTAACTTTTTGCATACAATGATCAATGTGATGTATATTTAAATCAAATGAATGTCTGCAGGTTCCAATTATTATCATTACGCGCATACTTGGAAAATGTTCTAAATTACTCAAAAGATGCTAAAGAAACTCATTTCCGTGCCTCATGATATTCTACCCCTGACGTCAGCCAGACTCTGTATTCATTCGTCAGGCAGACTCTGTACTCATTCGTCAGCCAGACTCTGTACTTTCATTTGTCAGCCAGACTCTGTATTCATTCGTCAGCCAGACTCTGTATTCATTCGTCAGCCAGACTCTGTACTTCATTCGTCAGCCAGACTGTACTTCATTCGTCAGCCAGACTCTGTACTTCATTCGTCAGCCAGACTCTGTACTTCATTCGTCAGCCAGACTCTGTACTAGATTCGTCAGCAAGACTCTGTACTCATTCGTCAGCCAGACTCTGTATAGATTCGTCAGCCAGAGTCTGTACTCATTCGTCAGCTAGACCCTGTACTGAACGGACGCATTTCCTCAGCTCTCTGATATTGCATCTACTTTTGCATATTGCTAAGAATTTTACTTTTGGAAAGTTTTGAATTTTATATACTTGCGTTTATATTCACATTGTTATAGTTAAGTAATTGAATATTAGTGGTTTTTAGCGATTTAGAAGTTTTCATAGCGTGCCGCTTAATTTAATTTGAACTTGTGACGGTTATAAACTAATTTTTAACTGCGCGATGCCGTCGAAGAAAGCGTCGTGTGTTAGGTGTAGGGTAAACCAGTGGTATTCGGAATTTAAAGATTATAATGGCGGTCCTATGGCGATTACCGAGAGATCAGTTTGTTTCTTTTGCGAGTTAAGGGAGGAAATAGTTGACATAAAACGCAGTGTACGTGAGGTAACGGAAAGACTTGCAATGCTTGATGAGGGCAGGGGTAGGGCTACGGTTGACGAAAGCCGAACCAATACTAACGTTGAAGACGTTAGTAATTTGAAGGGTGAGGTGCGTAACCTAGTTTCTAGTTTAGGTAGCTTGTCGGGAAGGTTGGATAGAGTTGAGGAAGGGGTTAAGGTTGGTCCGAGAGTAGTAGATGGGGAGGGATTTAGAGAAGTTAAGGGTGGAGCTAGGCCGCGTACGTTAGGTGATAGGAATCCCCCCCTATCGAGGTTTCGAACTCTTTCGCCCATTTGGAAAGGGACGTGAATGAGGGGGAAACTATTTTAATTGGGGACTCTTTAGTGTGCCACATGGACACAGAGTTCGTTGAATGGCATCCAACCAAGAGGAGGAGGGTCTCTCTCCCAGGGGCCAGGGTTGACAGAGTTCGAGACTAAGTGGATAGGATTGACGTTGCCTCCCGTCACTCGATGTTGGTGACGATGGTAGGAGGCAACGACTCGTATAAGCCCGATACGAGAGTGCCTGACCTTTTGGAGAGATATAGGAGGTTAATTAGGTCCCTGAAGGCGAGGTCAGATAGGTCTTTAGTTCTAGGTATTACCCCTAGGCACGGGTTGGGTCTTAGGATTACGTCAAAAACAATATTTTTGAATACTAAATTAGAAGAGATTTGTGCTGAGGAAAATGTACCCTTCTTAAAGCTGTGGTTCGAATTCAGTGATCCTAGCCTTTTTATAAAAGATGGGGTGCATTTTAATGAAATAGGTAATGCTAGGCTAGGTAGGTTAATAGACGAAAACGTGCGAAAGCTGTATAGGTCGAAGCCTTCTTTAAACGTTGTGGGTCCGGGGAACGCGGGCCCGACGTAAAAAATAGTTTAAAACGCCGGCCGTGGTAAAAAATAATTTAAACGTCTTTTATTGTAACGCGCGTAGTATTAGAAATAAATTAAACGAATTTAAGGCGATAATTTATTCCGGCAACTACGATATAGTTGCTATCACTGAAACGTGGTTAAATACCGTGACTCGGGACTTGTTGGGGGAACTTGATATACCTGGTTTTAAACTCTTTACTAATGATAGGTTACTTAGTTTGGGGGCGTCGTTTTGCTGTACATTCGTAATTCCCTTAGGGCTATCGAGGTTAAGATAGATTTTCCGGCAGCAATTAATGCGATATGCGTAATGTTAATTACGAGACTTTTACTAGTAATGAGGAGGGTTTGAGATTGAGTTCATGGAAGATAATTTTTTACGACAGATATTTACCGAACCAAAGCGCCGTGACAATATTTTAGATTTGGTGATGACGAACGGCGAAAATATAGTCGATAGTTTAGAAGTAGGCGAGAGTTTAGGATGTAGTGATCATCAAATTCTTAGGTTTAAGTTATCGATAGAAAACACTAAGGATAGTAACGTAATAGAAGTCCCTGATTTTCGTAGGGCTAATTTTGGTAGTTTTGCAGATAGGATGAGAGTAGTGGACTAGGATAACTTATTTATGGGCAATGACACAAATTTGCATTTGGAGGCGTTTAAAGAAAGTTTTATGAATATTGAAATGGAGTTTATTCCTCGTAGGCCCAAGCGCACTAGAAATCATGGTACGCCCAAGTGGTAGACTAGGGAAATAGGCGAGTTCATAAACGAGCGCAACAGAGCGTATAGGCTTAATAAGCGCAATGGCATGGCAGCTAACTTTAATAGATATATTGAGCTTAGACGTCAGGTTAAAAAATCAGTTAGAAATGCTAAGCGTAATTTAGAGATACTTATAACTGCGGATAGTAAACATAATCCAAAAACGTGTTTTGAATACGTCAATAATCGTAAGCCCATAAAAGATAACATAGGCCCTCTAGTGGATGTTAACGGCGCTTTGGCTTCTGACGCTCAGGCGATGGCGTGTATTTTCAATAACTTTTTTG
Source organism: Bathynomus jamesi (assembly GCA_023014485.1). Lineage (NCBI taxonomy): Eukaryota > Metazoa > Arthropoda > Malacostraca > Isopoda > Cirolanidae > Bathynomus > Bathynomus jamesi. Next base: position 366,108 of record JAJOZX010004505.1, read on the forward strand.
CGACAGTTTTTACCGTAGAAGACGTAAATAATGTCCCCGACGTGGACGATATCGTTCCATTTAGTAGCGAGACTATTTTGGATGAAATAACTGTTTACGAGGGTGAGATTGCGCATTATATCGATAGGTAGAAGTTAGCAAGGCTCCAGGCCCTGACGCTTTTTATCCCAGACATTTGAAAGATTGAAAGACGTTATCGTAGGCCCCTTAACGAAGATTTTTAATCAGTCACTCGAAACGGGGTTATTCCTGAAGACTTCAAATTAGGTAACGTCACGCCCATTTTTAAAAAAGGCGACCGCACGGTACCTAGTAATTATAGGCACATTAGCTTAACGTCAATTGTAGGTAAACTTTTGGAATCTGTAGTTAGGGATCGTATCATCGATCACTTAGAAAGTAGAGATTTGATTAATAGTAGTCAGCATGGGTTTCGACGCCATAGGTCTTGTTTAACTAATTTGTTAGAATTTTCTAACGAAATAGTGCGCGAATACGATAGGCTTAGAGCGGCTGACGTTATTTATTTAGATTTTAAAAAGGCGTTCGATACAGTTCCGCATAAAAGATTAATTGCGAAGGTTAAAGCGCACGGTATACGCGGTCAGGTAGCTAACTGGTTAGAGGAATGGCTTCGTGCTAGGAGACAGAGGGTTGTTGTTAATGGTAGTGAATCGGGGTGGTTGGATGTAAGTAGCCGAATCCCACAGGGTTCAGTGTTAGGCCCATTGCTATTCGTAATTTACATTAACGACATAGATGTAGGATTGACTAGTAACGTGTAAAAATTCGCGGACGATACTAAAATAAGCGGTAAGGTTGTTAACGAAGACGAGAGAAATGGGCTCCAAGACGATGTAAATAGGATTATGGAGTGGACGGATAAGTGGCAGATGCAATTTAACGTAGACAAATGTAAAGTTTTGCATTTAGGTTCTCGTAACAATAATTACACGTACACGATGGATGATAGGGAGTTAGCGAGCGTTGACGAGGAAGTAGATTTAGGCGTACGCGTATCTAAGGATTTAAAAGTTCGGAAACAGTGCCTGGAGTCTTGCGCAAAAGCTAATAGGATGTTAGGCTTCATAGCGCGTAATTTCGAATTTAAATCGAAGGATATTATATTGCCCCTTTACAATTCCCTAGTCAGGCCTCATTTAGAATATGCCGTTCAGTTTTGGTGCCCGTATTTGCGTGAGGATATTGATAAGTTAGAAAGGGTTCAGCTTCGTGCCACGAAACTAATTCCGTCATTGCGCAACAAGCCTTATGAAAATAGGATTAAAGAGTTACACTTACATTCACTCGAAACTAGGAGATTAAGGGGAGTGCTTATTGAAGTTTTCAAAATCGTTAATAACATCGATAACGTAAATTTTGACAAACTCTTCACTTTCGATAATAGCAATACTCGTAACAACGGACTTAAGTTGCGCGGCAGACGTTTCATTACTAATACCGCTAAAAACTTCTTTACGTTTAAAGTAATTGATAAATGGAATAATCTTCCCGCGTCAGTCGTTAACTCTACCAGCGTTAATATGTTTAATAACAGTTTAGATAGGCATTTTAAAAATATTAACGTTGTTTAAAATAAAAAAAACAATTAGCAACAGGAGCTCTGGGAGTGGTGGTCGAGGATGAGTATGTTGACGAGTAATGCCAGCTTGTGACATGCCAGCGTGTGATATGTCAGCAAAAAAAATTATTAAACAAAAAAAAATAGACTAACATGAACGTAATGTAGCTCGTAGCGTAAACTAACCCACTTTTTGTTTAACTTTACCTACTTTTTTTTTCTTATCCTCTCCTTACTTGCATGTCTGTAACTCTTTACTTGCATATCTGTAGTTTGTATGGTATGACAGTGAGTTACGACTGTGTTTGCATGGTTTGTAAGCGTTCTTATTTTACTTCTTTTCATCTTTCACCCCTCTCCTATTCTCTTCGACTATTTTTCTGACTTGTCGGCAGTGGCCGTCGGATGATGATGGTGAGTCTTTTTTCTCTTTTTCTGAATGAATGTTAACCCCGAGTGATTGGTGTTGCTACTTACTTAACCCCTTATTCTCTTCTCTTAACCCCCTACTCTTTCCTTTCTCTCGGGCTAACCTTAGAGTGGATCTTAGGGTCTTTGTTAGCCTTAGCTTCTGTAGATCTGTAGATATAGCTGTATAAAAAAGTACGAATAGCACACTCGGATGGGACAGATTGTGAGGATGACTATCCAATCTGTCCTGAAACTAACTTTTTGCATACAATGATCAATGTGATGTATATTTAAATCAAATGAATGTCTGCAGGTTCCAATTATTATCATTACGCGCATACTTAGAAAATGTTCTAAATTACTCAAAAGATGCTAAAGAAACTCATTTCCGTGCCTCATGATATTCTACCCCTGACGTAGAAAAAGATGTACAAGAAAAATTTAAAAATCCTAAAAAAAGGAAGAGATTTTTGGTTGTTATACGCATCTACACAGCCATCACTTCTTTCATGAGAAAAAGTTTTTGAATGGAACATAGACGAAGATGAAAATCACACACAAGGCCCCCGAGATATGTTTGAACTTGCCTGAGGACGGTTAAGAAGCCTCTAAACCTGTGGTACCTCACATTATTGAGAAGTATCTCAGTGGCTGACGCGTAAAATTAATTATCCGCATTAAAGAAATAGAGATAAAAAGATTTTCTTGAGATCGACGGTTAACACCTATAAAATGTACCAATTTGAAAAGGTTTACTCTCACGTCTGGTTTCTCGTCGAAACGGTTTGGCAATGTTGTGTTGGGAAATTTACTGTAGATAATACTTCTAGCAATGGTTGATCATTACACTGTTTCACGTCCTTACTCGAATTTGAACGTTTTAACTTGAGTACCAATTCTAGTACGTCTCTCGGTAGAACCGTAGAAATGGATTACTCTCCTTTTTTACAAATTTTTAGTTTTCCACATAATCTCCATCCTTTTCTACGGCTTTCCTCCACTTCGAAACAAGTGCCTTTATTCCTTACTGGTAAAAGTCCGCTGGGTTCCGCTGGAGCCACCTCTTAAACTCCTCAACAACCTCATCGTCACTCTGAAACTTTCTTCCACGAATAGCATCCTTCATTGGCCCGAACAAATGGAAGTCTGAAGGTGCCAGATCCGGGCTGTATGGAGGGTAGGGTAACAGAGTCAAGCGCATTTTTGTGATGGTCTCTCTTGTTTCCAAACTGTTTTGTGGTCTTGCGTTATCGTGCAAAAGAAGGACGTCTTCGAGTTTTCTCTCCAGTCGAACTCACTTTATACGTCTCTCGAGTCTCTGTAGGTAGCAATATATGCCTATGAGTTGATTGTTTGTCCTTTCTTCATAATGTCCACCAGAATCACCCCTTTCATGTCCCAGAAGATGGTGGCCATAACCTTTCCTGCAGAGGGAGCCATTTTGAACTTTTTCTTGCGCGGGGAGTGTGCGTGATGCCACTCCATGGATTGGCGTTTTGTTTCAGGTCAAAAGTGGTGTACCCAAGTCTCGTCCCCATTCACAATTCGTGAAAGGAAGTCATCCCCTTCTGTCTCGTGTCAAACCAACGATTCGGAAGCAATTTCTTTTCTTTGGGCCTTGTGATCTTCAGTCAGTTCGCGAGGAATAAACCGTGAACACACTTTTGAGTATCCATCCCAGTTGCTGAATTATCGTATTCACACTTCCTTCACTAATTCCTAGCTCCAGTGACAGCTCCTTGTATGTGACGCGTCCATTTGATCGAATGATGCTGTTAGCACGTTGCACAGTGTGAGATGTTACAGCCGATGCCGGGCGACCGCTGCGTGGCTCATCATCGAGGCTAGCTCTCCCTCTCTCCGATGATCTCACACGTTTAGACCAGCGTTCAACTGTGCTTCGATCAACAACAGTATCTCCGTGAACGTTTTGTAGACGTTTTTTAATATTTCCAACTGTTTCCTTCTCTGCAGTTAAGAACTCGATAACAGCTCTCTGTTTACGACGTACATCACTGTCAGACGTCATTTTAGAAACTGCGTTAACCATCGATTTTATACAAGGCGTTTAAAAGCGATTTTAAACAAGGAGGGGAGGTTCAAACTGGAAAAATCCGGTTATGTGAAGCACAGAAAGTTCAAACTTACGGCCCAAAAGACACTTCAGCCCCATGGCCTATTATTTAGCTAAGAGAAAAAGGGTGGGGCAAAATATATTGAGTGCCCCTAGTATATAATTACTGTACTTACTTTAGGTATACTTAGGTGAGTTCGAACGACGGTTCAGGATCGACCTATGGTCGACCCCTCTGCAGCATCCCGCCTCATTTGTGGGATTTGGTGGAGGGGGGAATTGCTGCCTGATCTCCAACTGCCCTCGTAGCCAGCCACACACGGCTGGTCAGGGACTGTGCATGGAGATTCCTCAATTCTTTTGGTAGGACATTGAAAAGCTTTGGGCCTCGTATTCTGAGGGTATGTTCCATCCTCGTTTTCATGGCCCCTTGAAACACCGCAGGGACCATACAAAATCTGCCTCTTCTCTCATTCCAGTTTGTTTCTATTTCATTTCGAAGGTTAGGGATAGAGCCCTCAAGTATTTTCTATATGTATATTATTGTGTACCGCTCGCGCCTTCTTTCGAGAGAGTAGAGTTTCAGTGACTGTAATCGACACCAGTGGTTTTCACCTTCCGTTTTATCTAGCTTAGACGTAAAGTAAAAGTCCTTTGTATAGCTTCAATGTTCGCAATGTCTCGTTTTCTGTATGGGCTTGTGAGTACTGAACAATACTCAATTATTGGTAGGTCTAGACTCTTCCATAATTTGAGCATGAAGTTTGCTTTTCTGCTGCGGAAGCCCCTCCAGATGATTCCCATTATTTTTCTAGCCGTTGTAATTTTGATTTTATAGTGCTCTCTGAATTCTGCATCCGACGACATTATTACTCAGATATCCCTGACTTGTGGATTTGATGTTATCTGTTTGGCTTGCAGAGTTTTGTACCTTTTTTTCTCTAATTCCTTGTTATTACCATATCTTAGAATTTGGAATTTTTCTTCGTTGAACTTTTGCCCACTGGAATAATGTTTCAATGTCATTTTGTAATCTTTCTGTGTCACCTTCGTTCAATATTTCCTTGCATATCTTTGTGTCATCTATGAAACATGATACAATACTGTCATTGATATCTGCATCAATATCTGCAATCAGTATTATGAACAGCAAGGGAGCTAGCACTGTCCTTTGTGCGACAGAGTTCTCTACTTCCGAGACTTCCGATTTTACTCCTTTTACTACCACTCTTTGTGTTCTTTGCGTCAAAAAATTAACTATCCATCTTCCCAGCTTTCCAGTAATTCCTGTATTCTTAAGTTTAGGTGCTATAATTCCATGGTCACATTTATCGAAGGCTTTAGCAAAATCAGTATAGATGACACCTGTTTTTTACTTGACTTTCCAAAATTTTGTCCTGGTAGTCTAATAGCTGTGATAGGCATGATCTTCCAGCCCAGAAACCATGTTGATTTGGGTTGTATAAGTTCTTTTCTGGTAGGTAGTAGGTAGTTTCGCTTCTAATTATACGTTTAATTAAGGCACTTTATAAGGTGTGAGGTGAGAGCTACTGGGCGATAATTCTTGGCCATTGCTCTGTTACCACCTTTGATTAAAGGGACAATGTTCGAGTTCTTTAATGGCAGTGGAATTTCTCCTGTGTCGAGTGATTTCCTCCATAGTAAGTATGGCGGTTTGGCAATATTCTCAGAAATGTGGCACTCCATGTGTCTGGCCCTGGTGCCTAATTGTCTCGCATTTGTGATAGAGCCTTAATTACATCTCCTTCCGTGAACTCTAAGTCCATTAATAGGTTTGTGCCAGAATTTGTCCTTGGCTGATTTGTATCAATGTCGAAAAATTCATCTGCGTTTTCTACTTTCATCTGCGTTTTCTACTTTCATCTCGGACTTGGGTGCTAATCACAGAGTTAAATTTTTCCTTAAGAAGTTCACTCATTTTTTAGGGTCATTTGTGTGTTTGGCCTCAACTTCTATCAACGGACCAATACTCTCTCTGCACTGCATTTTCCTTTTCGCAAAAGTGTAGAAGTATTTTGGGTTATTTTTTATGTTTTCTGCTACCTTGTTTTCCTCCTCGTTTGTCTTATGTATGAATATTTGCTTTAGGTCCATTTCTATTTCGCCTAGTTTCCTCTCTAGTTTGGGTCTCCTTGCATCAGTTTTGCATCTGTGGAGATGTTTTATGGTTTGCTTGCGTTGTCTACATAGTGTCCTGATTTTTATCTCGAGCTTGCTACGTTTTCTCTTTTGTCTCTCTGGAGCATGCTTCAGTAATATAGGTTTGGTTTCAGACTCCATTATACCTAGTATTTATTCTGAAGTCTTCTCGTGAAGTAGTAATTCCCAATTTACTTCCTTTAAATCTTTATTTACACTTTCCCAATCTACTTCCTTTAAATCTTTATTTACACTTTCCCAATCTACTTTCTTTGAATTTATGTTTAAGCCTCCAAATATTCCTTCTGCCTCTCTGGGATGCGTTTTCGGACCTTTGGGTGCGAACTTCAATTGCATATCGATTAGGTTATGGTCGGAGAAATTTGTGTGCGTTACCTTTTTATTTATTGTTATCTCATAGTTCTTTTTTCAGATTAAATCCAAAACGTTCTCTTTCCTAGTGGCTTCACAGATTTCCTGAATAAGGGCGTAATATTCCATCACATCTAACAGCATTATTGCTTGGGTCCAGTAGTGTGGGGGCATAATGGACGAGTGCAATTGCAATGTTGCAAATGCTGATCAATGTTGCAAATGGGAGGAGGATGTTGCGAGGGTTGTATACAGCCAAAGGGGGATGGGGTTGTTGAAAAAGGGGAGGGGTCTTGCAACAAGGGGGAGGGGTTATCCCCAAGTTGCAATGAAGGGGGGAGTTTTGGGGAGAGAAGGGAGGATTACCTCCCCCGAAAGAAGTAACCTTAACCTAAGAGAGAGAGAGAGAGAGAGAAGGAGGAGGACGAGGGTCTTTGGGGGAGAAGGTGGGATGTCCTCACCCCCCCAAAGGGAAACCCTAATCTAAGCCTTAACGTAAGAAGGATAGAGATGTTCGCCTGGCTCCCCAGCCAGACGCATAATGAGCGTCCAGCGGATCCGCAGCTGTTATATAGAGGGTCGGGAGTTGCCAGATACCACTTTTTATTATATGGAGGGGTTACCACTTATTTATTTATTTATATAAGGAGAGTTGCCAGATACCACCATTTTAATTATTTATTTATATATAGATGAGTTGCCAGAGAGCACTATTTATTTTAATTACTTATTTATATATAGATGAGTTGCCATTTATTGTTTTTATTTATTTATATAAGGAGAGTCGCCAGATAACACCATTCTATTTATTTATTTACATATAAACGAGTTCCAGAGACTCCTATATAATTTAATTATATGCAGGGTTGCTACTTATTTATTTATTTATTTATTAAAGGCAAGGAGAGGGAGACGTTCTCCTTAATTTTCTCAGCAAAAGAATTAATTCAATACATTTAAACGCAAAACGATCTTCAATATTAACAATAAAAGAAATACACTTCATTCTTTATATTAATCCATGGCTTAGCAAAAGAAAAAATGAAACACCAATATTAATAATAAAAGAAATACACAGGCTTCTTTATATTGTACATTATTCAAATAACATATTATATAAGAATAATATTTAATTTACCTATACAGTGGAACCTCGCTTAACGAGCATAATTCGTTCCCGAATTGTGCTCGTTATGCAAAATGCTCGTTAAGCAAGGCAATTTTTTCCATAGGAATCAATGTAAAATATGATAATGCGTTCCATGCTTAAAAAATACTTAAAATAATATTTATAATGATATTTAAAGGCGTTTTTTAAATTATTATTGCATGAAATGAAAAGATTATTAATAAAAATTAACCCAAAAGAGAATGTAAATAATTAGTAAACGGTGAAATTTATAAATAACTTACGAAGAGAGAAGGTGCTCCTGACGCACGCAAAGGAAATGAAGAGACAGGGGAGGAGGAGAGGGTTATTGAGGGGAAGGAGGAGAATCGTCTTCGTTCAATGCAATAACATTCTCGACGAGCTCACAGTCACTAGCTTTAAATTTTTTAGAGGCACTTTCACTTTCTTTTGGATCCTTTTTCACGAGGAAACTGTCTAGAGACATTTGTTTTTGTCTACGCTTTAAATTTTGACGAAATATTTTGCTCGTTAAGCAAAGTGTCGCTCGTTATGCAAGGTAATTTTCCCCCATTCTTTTGGCTCGTTATACGAATTTCTCGTTATACGAGGCACTCGTTAAGCGAGGTTCCACTGTAATTCGAGGTAAATTAACTATAATTACCTATAATTACCTATAATTCCTTTACTCTAAAGCCAAACCGAAAGTGTCTATTTACTTTTGTCAATCATCTCTTACATAAAATGTCTTGAAAAACAGCATTTTTTTTTTATTCCAAGAAAGACAAAAAATGACCCGAATTGTTCATTCTCACGAAGGTCAAGCTTTTCACTCCACTTTAGACCTACAGTTTAAAGTGGAATCTGAACCACCACCAGCCAAGCGTCTTAACCACTAGGTCACCCAGGGCACCCATTTATCTACCAACCAATTGTGCGGAAGGATGAACAGCTGGGATTACCGAGCGCTGGCTGCCATCGCCGGGTCTCGAACCCGGAACCGATGGATTCATAGTCAGCGAGGCTAACATCGAGGCTTCAGAGTGATTGAAAAACAATTGGCTGAAAATGCAGGCAATATAATATATCACACTTTATATATATATATATACATATATATATATATATATATATATTCTTAAATAACTACATGAAAATTTTTATATTAAACAATAAAATTTTAACAAACTTCCCCGAAAGTGTCTATTTACTTTTGTCAATCCTCATAAATGTTTTCAAAAATCAACTTCGCATCTCAACAATAAGAGGTAGAAGAGTGTAACGGTATAAATTCGGTTCACTTTACACGCACCTGAATCGCCGCAGGCTACTCCAAAACCGCAAATCAGCTATAAGGGAGAGCTTGACCTACATTAGTCAGACCACCCACACTGAACCTCCGCTCACTCCTTCAATTTTGTTTCCCTACTAGTACAGTATATATAAATCTATTTTATATTTTATATTTCTTTGCATGTAATTTGCGTGGTATCATCATCATAGTTGTGTTAAACCTTTACATTGTCTCTGTTATTGAAATGAAATGAATGAATGAAAATGAAAAATGAAAAGGTTTGTTATTATTATTAGTAGTAGTAGTAGTATTATAATTATTACGTGCGATGATTCATCATTTCACGAAGGTCAAGCTTGTCGCCCCTTCTCGTGTTAATCCTTTACATCGTCTCTGTTTGTTATTGAAATGAAATGAAATGAAATGAAAATGAATGAATGAAAATGAAAAAGTTTATTATTATCATTATTATTATTATTATTATTATACAGGCATTTGCACAATCTTTTGAAAAGAAAAAGCATAATTTTTTTTGTACCTTAATTTCGGATTCTTTTTTTCTATGAGGGTGGGCACTTTTGCTTTTTCGGGCGTTCTACCTTGGCCCATCTTTCCAGCATATATATATATATATTATATATATATATATATAATTATTATATATATATATATATATAAAGGGTGATCCAGAGAAATGGGACCCAAAAGAAACCCCTGTAACTCTTAAAGTATAAGTCCTTTTATAAAATTATACGCATCATTCGAAAGAGGATAGTTACAAGTTTGTACAGGATTGTATAGGTTTTGACAATACAAGACAAGATAAGATACAAAACAAAATAAAAGTGTTAGTTAAAACTAACCCTTCAAGATGACTGCATGGACTGTGGAACAGCTGCGTTTCATAACTGAGCAATATTACGAGCATGGAAGAAGTGTAGTTTCAGCTCAAAGATCTTTTAAGACAAATTTTCAGATGTCAAAATCACCTTCTAAGAAAGTAATCCGTCGGTGTGTCAGAAATTTTTCCCTAAATGGCAGCATTCGAAAAAGAAAACCAACTGGAAGAGTGCGCACAGCAAGGATAGACGAGATCATTAACAGAACTCATGAAATTGTACAGGATAATCCTAACATAAGCATCAGACGTGCTTCTCAGCTGTTAGGAGTTGGATATGGAACAACACACCGTATATTCAAGCAAAATTTAATGCTCTTTCCATATAAAATTCAAACAGTGCAACAACTAAACGATGGAGATTTCGCACGAAGACGACAATTCTGTCAATGGATCCAACATAAGGTAAATGACACCACCAATTTTCTAGCAACTTTGATTATGTCAGACGAAGCCCATTTTCACTTGAATGGAACTGTAAACAAACAAAATTGTCGTTTCTGGGCAACAGAAAATCCATTGAATATTACCGAAGTCCCGTTGCATAGTCAGCGTGTAACTGTTTGGGGTGGTCTTACTGCATCTCAGATCATAGGGCCGTACTTTTTCGAGGATTCCACCGGAAACACGGTCACTGTAAATGGTGATCGCTACGAAAAAATGTTGACCGATTTCCTTATTCCTAAATTAAGAGATCTTTGTCTAGAAAACCACTGGTTTCAACAAGACGGAGCTACCTGCCATACCACGAGGAACTGCATGGCAGTTTTGCGTCAAACGTTTCCAGGCGAGTTAATCTCAAGATTTGGAGACGTTAAATGGCCCGCAAGGTCTCCGGATTTTTCTCCCTTAGATTATTATCTCTGGGGATATTTAAAGAGTAGGGTCTACAGAAATAACCCAACGACCTTGCAAGAATTGGAGGCCGCCATCACAAATGAGATACAGGCCATACCACCGCACACTCTTGCAAAAGTGATGCAGAACTTACAAGCGAGAACACTGGAATGCTTGGCAACTAATGGAGCACATTTGAAAGGAGTCATTTTTAAAAAATAAATATTTCATAATAAACTTGTACCTCTACTCTTTCGAATGATATATAGTTTTTATGAAAGGAATTAAATATTAAGAATATTTGGCTTTTTTTATGGGTCCCATTTATCTGGATCACCCAGTATATACCTTTCAACCTTTCAAATGTTCCCTGCGATGATTCCTCACTTCACGAAGATTAAGCTTGTCGCCCCTCCTCTCTAGTTGGCCTGGTGAAGTAGTGAGTTGGCTTCTTGTACTATCCACCTCACAGAGACAGGTACACCCGGCTCATCGGGGCTTGTTCTATGCCATGCATTTAATCTTCTTTTGCACTCCATTAATTTTGGGTCTTCCCGTTTTCCGTACCGTAACAGTTGAAATTTCTCAGTGTTAAACTTCATATAAAAACCAAGCGACTTCTCCTAAAACTTACTACAGTATTACCCCTGTCCCATCCTTCATGCATTAAAAGTTCTACTTTATTGGTAGTAATGTCTAATTAAGAATTAAAATGTTTTGTTTATAAGAAATTAAGAATGTTTGTTTAATAAAGAATATGATAATATTTAATAAGAAATGTAATTACGTTAAATAATGGTCTGTTTATAAAATACTAGTTGGCAACACTAAAAAGCTGCCCAAGTGGAGGCTGGGTAGAAATGCCCTCCAGTGATCGGACGGCCTTGGGGTTAATAAGGTCTTTTTCGGTATTACGATGTTTTTGTAAATTTAGATTATTATTTTGTCTCTCTCCGGCTAAAATGTTAACGTTAATTCCCCCTCGCATTACCCCGAGGGGGTATAATTAATCCCCTGTGTATAATTAATCCCCTGGTCTTTTCCATTATTCGAAAGTGTATAATGGCGCCCACGGCCACGTCTATCCGTATTTATAAAGTACAGCGAAGCGAGTGCAGAGAGAATAGTGAAAGATAAAGAGAAATTTAATAGAAAGTAAAGTAAATAATGTATTATAAATGAAGGAATGGGAATCACGACATTGGTAACCTTCGATTAGCATCCCCCCCGAGTTGTTCATTCTGACGAAGGTCAAGTTTTTTTACTCCGCCTTAGACCTTCAGTTTAACGTGGAATTCGAAACACCAGCAACACAGCGTCTTAACCACTAGGTCACCCAGGGTACCCATTTATCAACCAAACAATTGTGTGGAAGGATGATCGTTTACCGCGCGCCGGCTGCCGTTACCGGGTATCGAGCCCGGATGAACTCTGAAACTATTCTTTTTATTATACTTCATTTTGTACAAAAACGACTAAATCCTGTTGTATCTCTACAAAAACATTCGGCTTGTAGAGATCTAGATTTCTTATTTTTCTACTGATCTTTGTGTCATTGGATGTTACTGCGCTGTCTCTGGTTATGATCTATGTCAGGATTATGCAGAGTAGCGGCGCTAATACTGTTTCCTGTGTTACTGAGCTGAGGAGTTCTGATGAAGATATTCCTGTAACGACTTACCGCCGCTCAAATTATATGCCTCTTTCCCTATCCAAAATGGGGAAAGTTGAGGATCGAGTAGTATGCTTGCAAATATTAATGCAAAATATTGTCGTGACAGAGCGTGCAAGTGAACAATTCACTCATTCACCTTGAGATGTGAGCAATGAAGATAAATCTACTGAGAGAATGAACCGATAAAGGCACTATTAATCGTGAAGGCGACCAATCAGTACTTCAGTGTCCAAAGCGTGGCTCCATTATATCGATGTTACGATTGACCAGAACTGCACAGCATATTCCAGGTGCGGCGGCCGAACCAGGGAATAGTACAGAGAGAGCACAATCGCCATGTTTCCGAAATCGCCTCCTGATCTAACCCGCTCTCTCTCTTTCTCTGTTTGTGGGATTTACTTTACCTATAAGTTCTGTGGCACGTGGAACAGGCTACCTTCAGAAGTTGTGAGCAGTTCCTCTGTGGGTCAGTTCATGAAAGGGATAGACCGAACCTTGCACACTATTTGAGGGTGAAGGAATTTTTCCTTGGCCACCGTTGCTGGTGGGACATCCACGGTATGGGACGCATGGCCTTTTGAGGTACTTCTTGTCCTTGTAACTATCAGTCTCTCTCTCTTTTATGTATACATTACACATTGTGCTCCTACTACTTTTGCATAAAGTCTTTTCAAAATTGTTGTGAAAGAAAATTTATACAAAGGTATAATGTAAAAGAACAGTTTCAGAGTTCATTCACAACATGCGTACACTTATCCACGTAGTGGAAAATAAAACAACATGAAACTCTAGACATACGTAAAGTAACCTAAAGAAAGTAAGCATATATATATATATATATATATATATATATAATATATAGAAATAAGAAATTAGAAAGGAATATCAGCCCTCAAGTTCGTACAATTTTTTTCTGCAACGTATTCTTTCAACTCTCCTGGAACTACTTCATGACCATTGTTACAACGCCGCTTACCGTAGAACAGCAAAGTTAAGCAACATTGAGTCTGAGTAGCATTACGAAACAATCCCAAAACATCATCATTATCTACGTGTCAAATTACTTTTACGTAGTTTAGGCGTAACCAGCCATTTGGTATACATATATATATATATATATATATAATTAAATAATAATGTCGTTTATATATACAACCAAAAGAATTAAATAAAACACCATTACATCATTCTGTTTATTTAGACGAATTATTGGAATCAATATCATGAAATATATAGAAAATAAATACACAATCCTATACAAACGAGGAAAATAATAATAGTACAGGAGAATATATATATATATATATATATATATATATATATATATATATATATATATATACACACACAATTATATTAAATAATTAAATATATTGAAAATAATACACATCAAAATATATAACTTTGTGTTCAACTGCGCTTAACTAAATCACTAAACTCGCATGTGATCGATTCTACAGTCACATCATTGTTGCTTTGCACTACGCAGTAAATATGATTTAACATTATTTCACCGCTCAAGTTATAGGGATGCCTATACTCGATGTAAATGGCCTTCATATCGTTCAATACTATTTTTGTGACCACTTTACATTCGGTTGGCAAGTTATCTTTAAACGAATACAATCAAAAGCACGCACAAAGTGGTCATCGTTAGCCACAACATCATTATTAAATTCAAGTTTATAAACACTCCTTTCCAATCGATGGTTTATTCTTACCGATCCGAGCTTTTCAACCGTGAACTCTTCTTCACAATTCATAGCGGTAGTTGAAATAATCTTCTAAGAAGTAACGACAGCTGTTCATTATATAAAGAAACAGCCAATACCGGTATTGGAAGTATATTTTTTATTTTTTTTTAAATAGTTGTTTTAGGCGAAATATGAATTGCATTTAAAAAATATGAGCTTAGGGGTTTTCTTTTTTCCTAAAAAGACACAAATATTCGAAATCCTCAGAATAAAAAAAATATTTTAATGTATCATTATCATCTAAAACGGTGCTCAAGAGAACTGCAGAGGGAATTTTTAAAAGACTTTTCCCTGAAGATGAAGACAATTAGTTGAATACGAGAAACACGGTGAAAACGAAGAAGCATCTTGCTGCCCTGAAAATCCAACTGAAATTGACGTTGAGAACAAGGATAAAATTGATGATCCACTGCTCGCTGAATATATGCAAGAAATGGAGAAATTAGAAAAGATCCCATTGAGAAGCAAACCTTCCACCTTTGATCCCAACACAGAATTTAAGAGTTTTGAAGTGTCTTCGAAAAGAAGAGAAAATTTAGATAAGCTCTATTATGCATTACTTTCCATTAGACCTACAAGTGTAGAATCCGAAAGAGCGTTTTCGGCTGCAGGGTTATACCTCACAAAATTGAGATCAAGTCTTTCTGAGAATTCACTGGATAGTCTTTGTTTCCTTAAGTCTATTTTTCAAAATGAAAAATGAATAATAATTTTTAATAGTAAATTTACTTTTCATTAAAGGATTTTTCTTTTATTTTGACTATTTTTTTCCATTTATAATGTTCGTTGATTGTTAATAATTCAATAATATTATAGCTATATTAGATATCCTTAGCTATAGGATCTTTTCAAGACTTAATATTTGTGGCATATATTAAATGGCATAGTGGTTAAATAAAACACAAGGCTTACATTTTGAAGGACTTGGATTCGAGTTCGGGTGCTTTAAGCCACTAAACTGACTAAAGTCAACGTCGGTCAACAGGCTAGCTGGTATAAGAAGACATATATATATACATTCTTATGGCTATGGGCACTCAAGTGAAAGATGAATTTTTAACTTTTTTTCTCTATTAAATTGGTGATTTAAAAATAAAAATATTTTAATATAAAACCGGTATCAATACCGGTATTGGCAAAATAATTGGTATCAATACCGGTATTGAAAATTTCGGCATTTTAACAGCCCTACTTCAGGGTGAACGGTTGGGGATTTTCACGAACTAATCAAATTTTAATCACACTCCGGCGCACTATTTGAGAGAAACATATGACCATATTTTTACTTTTTGCTTAGCAGCCGATACTCGCCTCTAAATTCTGTTAAAAACTCACGCAGTCCTTTAGAGACAACCTCACTACAAACCTCGTCATGATATATTTTAATGTAGTGGAAAAAATACTTAAGATTCTCTATGATGACAAGATTTACATTCTCAACCGCAGGGTACGAGTATTCGGTATGATGTAACATGACATAATATCGCTTGTCACACCATTCATCAACAACACTCACTAGCCATAACCGTTGCTTCTCTCCTGCACGCGTTGTTTCTTTCACTTCTCGGTATATGTGAGCTTTTATAAAGTTTAGTCCTACAACATAGCTCAATACATCGTTTGTACCACGAAATCCTGCAATGCTCTCGCCAGAATAGCCGTAGAGTATTTGTACCTCTTCTTCATCAAGATTCGCACGATTCAATGTAGCCTTAAAAGTATCAAAGGAGGGTGGAATAGGGAGTCTTTCAGTATCCACCACATCTTCACACTTTGCTGAATACCACTTCATAAACGTTGAACACGCAATATTAAAGGTAGCCATTACTATTTTTCGTCTACACGGGAAAGTACACGTCTGAGATCCAGAGCTTGCAACGGTCAACTGAGCACTCAGGGTAGAGATATGCCCAGTAGTAGCAGGAGTCACGTGACCAATGATCGAACATACAGGGGGACGGAGCTTAGATCTTTCTTCTGTACAAAGACTAATCATACTTCATTAAAGTTAATTTTAATGATATATATATGTAAGAATTCATTGTCTTAATATGTTTGTGGACATATATATAGAGTATAGTGAGTTTTGTATAAGATATATATATATATATATATATATATATATATATATATGAATCTGGATTAAATAAATTATTCTTATAGAATATGTTATTGGAATAATGTACAATATAACGAGGCCTGTGTACTTTATTATTAATATTGATGTTTTATTTATTTCTTTTGCTAAGCCGTGGATTAATATAAAGAATCAAGTGTATTTCTTTTATAGTTAATATTGGGGATCGTTTTGCGTTTAAATGTATTGAATTAATTCTTTTGCTGAGCAAATTAAAGAGAAAGTCTCCCTCTCTCTTGCCGTTAATAAATAAATAAATAAATAAGTAGCAACCCTGCATATAATTAAATTATATAGGAGTCTCTGGAACTCGTCTATATACTGTATAAATAAATAAATAGAATGGTGTTATCTGGCAACAGTCCTTATATAAATAAATAAAAACAATAAATGGTAACTCATCTATATATAAATAAATAATTAAAATAAATAGTGCTCTCTGGCAACTCATCTGTATATAAATAAATAATTATATTGGTGGTATCTGGAAACTCTCCTTATATAAATAAATAAATAAGTGGTAGCCCCTCCATATAATAAAAAGTGGTATCTGACAACTCCTGACCCTCTATATAACAGCTGCGGATCCCTTGGACGCTCATTATGCGTCTGGCTGGGACCAGGCGAACATCTCTAACTTCCTTAGGTTAAGGCTTAGATTAGGGTTTCCCTTTTGGGGTGAGGACATCCCACCTACTCCCCCAAAGACCCTCCTCCTCCTTTCTCTCTCTCTTAGGTTAAGGTTACCCCTTTGGGGGGAGGTCACCCTCCCTTCTCCCCCCAAAGCTTCCCCCTTCATTGCAACTTGGGGATAACCCCTCCCCCTTGTTGCAAGACCCCTCCCATTTTGAACTCCCCCTCCCCCTTTTCAACACCCCCCTCCCCCTTTGTTGCATACCACCCGCGCAGCATCCCCTTTTCAATTTGCAACATTGATCAACATTGCAATTTTACTCGTCCATTTTTCGCCCACACTACTGGTTCTATCATCGTTTGTAATGTTGCCATGAAACTTCTCAACATATATAACTTCGTCATTTTTCTTCCATGTTATGAATGGGAAATTAAAATCTCCGCAAATTAGAATATTTTTTGCTGAAGTTTCAAGTAATTTTAACATGTTTTGTATTTCATTAGTGGCAAATTGGAATTCACTTTTTGTGGTGTTTGGTGGTCTGTAGACGTCCATAATGGTTAGGTTCAGTTCTTTTACTTTTAATATAACCGATGTGGTGTTTGATTTGTTTACCTTCACCTCACATGTGTATTAGGCCGGGTCGAAATTTTATATTGAAAAGTTACATATTGTGAGGGGTTTGAATGAAACACAGGAACCCCCTCATAAATTATTTTCGCTGTTTAAAGCCTCCTACCCCTGGCACAATTTCTCACTTTTGGACCTATATTGAAGAATATTCCATTTATACGAGACTTACTCTACATTCAGGTTTTTTGATGACATAAATCTTTATTAACGTATAATATTTTATTTAATAACGTACAGTATTTAGAAAATTAATTAAGTACAACAATATATTCAGAAGAAAAAATTAGAGGTATAATAAATTGCTAAAATTCAATTCACTTTTTCATTGTTCCTTATCACATCAAAAGAAGAAATTTTCAATATCATTAGGAAATTTTATTTCATGTTTCTTACTCATTCCATTGGGCCTTCCATTCAAACTTGGGCAGTTTTCCCCTTGATTTTAATGAGTTTAAGATAAACTTTTGACGGTTGTCATATCCTATTCTTTCCTGACATGCCTTTGTTAATAGATTCACTGCCCTTTCCACACTTTGACTGTGGCATAGAAAAGAAACTATGTCCAGTGGCTTACATCGAGCCTGTAGTAGCTCATTGTCGTCAAAATTGATTCGCCGCGGTGGAGGAATAATGATCTCTTTTTGCCAATCGATCATCTCGGTGTAGTCAGTAGATTGGAAAGGATGATTTTCTGAATGCCTTGCTCCCTAATTTCTAGTCTCTTGTCAGTTACCATTGATATGAGTATATTTTTCTGGGTGGGCAAAGTAGGCGTTATTCTTTAATACTGGCTCCATGATTGATCTATGTTGTTCATCTAAATTTCGAAGCAAGCACATTAAATGCTTTCAGTTTATTCCCAATTGAACCCACAAAAGTATTTGGACGTGTTGTTTCACCATCAATGGCTTTGTAGACGTGCATAAAAGGCAGCTCATTCAAATGCAAGAGCCACACCAACCACTGCACTGGTCTGTTAAGATGAATTTCAACCAGTTTTATGGTTCCACCAATTTTTCCTGTATTTACAGGAGTACCATCACACAGTAAAGCTTTGATAGTATCTGTGCTGTTCGAGTCTGTAATAATAGTTATCAACACTTCTGCTATGCAGCGAGCAGTTCCATTATCTGGTGTGACATGGTCTACATAGATGCTTCCAGGTTCTTTCACAATAACATAGTGTTCTTCTTTTATCTTTCCACTTTTAGTTAATGTGTTATCTTTCCTTCCATCAAATCCAAGGCACTCCATCTTCAGATTTTCGGATTTAGACCTAAAAGTATTCGTTTCACACATGCGATTTCTTTCTCTTTCTAATTTCTTTCTGTCAAGCACGTTGGTGTGGTTAAGGACCCCCCATATCTTTTAAAGCTGCATTAACTATTGCAGCTGCAGCTCTGCAACTTACACGATAACGATCTGCTGTTAATGTTAGGTTTTTATAGGAATGCCTGTTCTGAATATTCTCAGTCAATTCTAAATCAGCCTCATAATCTACATCCTGACTCCTAATGTACATCCATGTCTTCTTCGGTATTTTCTATAAATTCCGATGGTAAAACATTGGTGGCTTCAGTCATTTCTTCTTGTGCTTTTAGTTGACGGTTTTGTGCTTCTTGGGCTCTTGCTAAAGATCTCTTCTTTGTTGAACTAGCTATGCGATCAATTGGTCCTCACTGATTTGTTCTTTGTTTTTTACCCAAAAAAGACCCCCATTCTGCCAGTGGTATTTTATCCTTATACTGTACCTGCAAGATTTCCTATCAATTCCTTTATCATGCATTCACAAGAAGATACAGTATATCAAACATTTCATCATACTGACTTTAAGATAGATACCTTTGGTGTTAATCGTCGGAAAAGCAAATTTCATCCAAATGTCTTCAATATCTTTTACAACAACCCTGTAACAATCATTAGCAGTTGCTGATCCTTTTGATTTAGCTTCTTCACGACGGCGCAGAAAAAGGTAGTCTCACAACATCTGCTTTGGAAGGAGTCATGGCTGCTGGGAATTCCGTAGGATCTCCAAAGGCTGCATTTGAGGACTTGCTTCTAGTAGTCATAGTTTATATTCAGAAGTAAAATCAAATTATATGTAATTTATAATTTATGATAATTCAAATTATAATTAAAGCAAATGCAAATTATTTCTATTTATCTGAAAAATTATTTCTATTTATCTGAAACATAAAAATATCAAGCATTAAACAAACAACTTATGTAACATATAACAACATTAAACATACGCAAATATGAAGGTAAAAAAGGGAGGAGGGGCATGTGATAGGGGTAGTAGGATAGCAGATGCTTCATTTTTTAATATTTTGTTAAAGTAATAAATAAAACCTTCTCACATAGTGTACTTTTTAAGAAATAACATTTTTTCCCATTTAAATATATGCAAATATGAGGGTAAAAAACGTGAGATTTATGTACTAGGGGTAGCAGAGGTAGCACATGCTTGATATTTTAATATTTTGTTAAGATGATAACATGAAACTTCTCACATAGTGTACTTTTTAAGAAATAATAAATGTCCCATTTTCGACGCGGCCTAATTTGTATGTGTTTTTCACATAGATACAACCCCCCCCCCACCTCGTCTAACCACTCTCTCTGCTCTGTATATGTTGTAGTCCAGCAATGCTATTTCAGTATTCTCGAGGCAGTTTTCACAGCCTTTTTCGCACTGATGTAAGTGTGTTTCAGTTAGGCATATGATATCTATGCTGGTTTCCGTAGCTAAATTTTGCAAGTACAGGGTGTCCCAAAAGTCCCTATTTTGTTGAAATAGGCTGAATTTCAAATGAATGTTTTAATGACATGATTGCATTCACCTTTCTAGACAAATACATGCATTAGATTTCTATTTTAATTATTTTTAAATTT
The DNA here is from genome assembly GCA_023014485.1 of Bathynomus jamesi. NCBI lineage: Eukaryota > Metazoa > Arthropoda > Malacostraca > Isopoda > Cirolanidae > Bathynomus > Bathynomus jamesi. The sequence continues at coordinate 386,593 of JAJOZX010004505.1, forward strand.
TTAATTATTTTTTTCAGATCCATATCATTGGTGATGGATGTGCATGAACGCGTTATGATAGTAACATGTCGCATCAGAGGAATGAAATGTGAAATTAGAGACCGATTCTCAAGAAGGTTTCATAAGCCTGGACCGACAGATAAAGCAATTCGTGAATTGGTGAACAAATTCAAAAGGACTGGATCTGTGCATGAAGGAAGAAGTGGACGCCCAAGAACAGTACAACAAAACATTGAATCTGACGGCATAATGTTCGAAGACGATCAAAGAATGTCAGTTCGCCAAGCATCCCACAGATTGACCATACCCAAAACAACTGTTCACAGAATCTTGCGTTCGACGCTGAAGAAGTGTTATCACATTCAGCTGTTACACAGCAATGTGTGCGGAACTGGTCGAACAAATCCAAAATAGCAATTTAATGGACCACATTTTGTTTAGCGATGAGGCGACTTTTCACACCTGTGGTAAAATCAATCGACATAATTGTCGCACCTGGGCTAATGAAAAGTCAACTGAGTTCACTGAATGGGAAAGAAACTCACCTAAAGTCAACGTGTGGCTTGGAATGACAAAGTCTGAGATTTACGGGCCCTTTTTCTTTGCAGAGGCTACAGTGACCGGGCCTGTTTACTTTGATATGCTTCAAAATTTTCTAAACCTCAACGTCTTGAAGATGGCATTCTCGACAATGTAGTCTTTCAGCAGGATGGGGCACCATGTCATTATGCCAGAATTGTTCAGACATACCTAAACGAGCGTTTTCCAAATCGTTGGATTGGACGTTGGGGAAATAGGCCCTGGGCAGCGCGATCTCCGGATTTGACCCCATTGGATTTCTTTGCTTGGGGTTTCATGAAATCAGAGGTCTATCGCAGAAATATTCGAGATTTACCAGATCTGCGAGA
>JAJOZX010004505.1:395000-397500 GCA_023014485.1 Bathynomus jamesi
TTCAAAGTTTGCGGATGACACGAAGCTGGGTGGTAGGGCGATTAATGACGAAGATAGAGGTAAAATTCAGGAAGATCTGAATAAAATCGTTGATTGGTCAGTCACATGGCAAATGAGATTTAACCTTCATAAGTGCAAAATTTTGCATATAGGTTCGCGTACCGGTAATTTTGCGTATAATATGTCAAGGAAAGATTTAACAAGCGTAGAGCAGGAAAAAGATTTAGGAGTTATAGTCACTGGTGATTTAAAAGTAGCGAAAGAAAGTACAGCAGCGGTCAATAAGGCGAACAAAGTGTTAGGTTTTATAGCTCGAAATTTTGAGTACAAATCGCGCGATATTATAGTTCCACTTTATAAATCATTAGTTAGACCCCATTTGGAGTACGCGGTCCAATTTTGGAATCCGCATATGCGCAAAGATATAGACAAAATCGAAAGAGTTCAAAGACGAGCAACTGAGATGATTCCGTCGCTTAGGTCAAAGTCGTACGAGGATAGGCTTAAGGAGTTGAAATTGACAACACTCGAGACTAGGAGGTTAAGGGGTGATCTAATCCAGGTTTTCAAAATTATGAATGGGTTCGATAACGCAGATAGAGATAGCTTTTTCGAAATATCTCAATATAATAGGACTAGAAATAACGGGTGTAAGTTGACAAGTAGAAGGTTCGAGAGAGCAGTTGCGAAAAACTTTTTTACGCATAGAATAGTAAATAGCTGGAATAGTTTGCCGGTAGAAGTAATTAGTACCACGTCTATAAACATGTTTAAAAATCGATTAGACGCATATGTTGATAGAAAGGGTATAGTTTAAGGTAGTAAAATTAAGGCTTTCTGGGGATAGATCCCACAGCTCAACACAAGTGTTGTGGGATATAGGGAGGCAGCGTCTTGGGTTAGGGGATACTCTCTGTCCTTACACACCCCATTTAAAGAGATTCCTCTGCCGAGCAGTGCCCCCCATAGTACTGTGAGGTATTGAAAAACTCATGATCTTCACTTGCCCCAGAAACACCTTTAAATGGGAGACACAAAATGGGTGCACACACATTTCTACATTACTTTACAGTCTTTACAGCCACACCTACACTTTTTCTCTTAAGTGTATATATTGTAATGTATATGATTGTAAATTTTGACTTTTGACACATACAACAATAAATTTAAAAATAAAATTGTAAGAGAAGCATACAAATTTATAAAAAAAAAAAAAAATTACCAAAGGTTTAGCAACCTGCCCTTGTTTAAATCCTTGTTTAAAATTTTTGGATATCAGTGTAGTTTTTTCATATAACAATATTGTGAAAAATATCATAGTAAAAAATAGCCCTACCAATAATTTAGGCATTATCTATAAAATTGGGTGTAAACAATGTGATTCCTTTTACATAGGTCAGACGGGAAAAGATTTGCAAACGCGTGTAAAACAGGATCAATATTCGGTTAGAACGGGACATTTGTCCAGTGCCCTTTTGTCCATTTTTCAGAGTTATCCCATTGTATTGATTGGAATAATGCTTCAACTTACAAATAACCTTAACATGAGCAAAGGTCTGTTTCAACTCGATCCCGTTGCTCTGAATTCCTTCAGAATGGATTTAAACAAGAAGGGCAGGTTGCTAAACCTTTGGTAAAAAAAAAATTTCCGTATAAATTTGTATGCTTCTCTTACAATTTTAGTTTTCAATTTATTGTTGTATGTGTATTTCTTATATATATAAAGGGTGATCCAGAGAAATGGGACCCAAAAGAAACCCCTGTAACTCTTAAAGTATAAGTCCTTTTATAAAATCATACGCATCATTCGAAAGAGGATAGTTACAAGTTTGTACAGGATTGTATAGGTTTTGACAATACAAGACAAGATAAGATACAAAACAAAATAAAAGTGTTAGTTAAAACTAACCTTTCAAGATGACTGCATGGACTGTGGAACAGCTGCGTTTCATAACTGAGCAATATTATGAGCATGGAAGAAGTGTAGTTTCAGCTCAAAGATCTTTCAAGACAAATTTTCAGATGTCAAAATCACCTTCTAAGAGCTGAAACTACACTTCTTCCATGCTCATAATATTGCTCAGTTATGAAACGCAGCTGTTCCACAGTCCATGCAGTCATCTTGAAGGGTTAGTTTTAACTAACACTTTTATTTTGTTTTGTATCTTATCTTGTCTTGTATTGTCAAAACCTATACAATCCTGTACAAACTTGTAAGTATCCTCTTTCGAATGATGCGTATAATTTTATAAAAGGACTTATACTTTAAGAGTTACAGGGGTTTCTTTTGGGTCCCATTTCTCTGGATCACCCTTTATATATATATATATATATATATATATATACATATGTGTATGTGTGTGTGTGTGTATATGTGTATATGTATGTATTTCTTATGTGTATGCATATATTTCGTATATATTTCTTATATTTCTAATATATTTTCTATATATCTTATATATTTCTTATATTTTCTTATATTTCTTTATATATCATTTAG
>JAJOZX010004505.1:402500-414628 GCA_023014485.1 Bathynomus jamesi
ATATATATATATATATATATATATATATATATATATATATATACATATATATATATTATATACCTTACCTTTACAACCTTACAAAGGTTCCGCGCGATGATTTCATTTTGCGAAGGTCAAGCTTGTCGACCCTCCTCTCGAGTTGGCCTGGTGAAGTAGTGAGTTGGATTCTTGCGCTCTCCACCTCACATAGCCAGGTACGCCCGGCTCATCGGGGATTGTTCTGAGCCAGGCGTCTAGTCTTCTTTTGAAGATTTCCACTGCAACTCCCTTCGTGTTTCTTAGGTCTTTGGGCAACTGATTAAACAGTTTTGGTCCTCTCACTACAAAACTATTTTCTTTCAGGGTTAAGGATGTTCCCTGTCTCGCCTTCAATTTGGGAATACGACACAGTCTACCGCTTCTACTTTCCATCGTTATTTGGGGAGTTATGGGATTCAGAGTAAGATTAGGGACTAGTTTCTCCATTATTTTCCAAGTGTAAATAATGGTGTATCTCTCTCTTCTCCTTTCCAGTGAATATAGGTCTAGTTCTCGTAACCTTTCCCAGTAATTTAGTTCTTTGCACCCATTGATCTTGGCTGTGAAGCTTCTTTGGATCCCTCCAGCTGTCTAATGTCTTCTTTTTTATATGGGAAGTTAGGAACGAGCAGTATTCTAATTTGGGTATGATCAGGGTTTTCAGTAGAGGAATCATTACATTCCTATCCCTTCGTTTAAAGGTTCTCAATATCTGACCCGTTATTCTCTTTGCTCTGTTTACTGCTATCTTATTTTGTGTTTCAAATTTCGCATCATCTGTCATTACAACACCTAAATCTTTTGCTCTGGAATTTCTCTGAATTTCCTGTCCATTTGGGGTATAATATTCCATGCACTTTAGGTCTTCTCTTTTTCCGTACCGTAATAGCTGAAATTTCTCGGTGTTAAACTTCATATTGTTGTCTTCAGTCCACTTGTAGATTTTGTTTATGTCGGTTTGTAGAGATCCTATGTCTTCTGGGTTTCTTATTTTTCTACTGATCTTTGTGTCATCCGCAAAGGATGTTACTGTGCTGTCTCTGGTAACGTCCTCATCTATGTCAGTTAGCATGATTATGAAAAATAGTGGAGCTAATACTGTTCCTTGTGGTACTGAGCTTAGTACCTCTGATTCTGATGAAGATACTCCTTGTACTGTAACGACTTGCCTCCGCTCACTTAGGAAATTATATATCCATTTCCCTACTTTTCCTGTTATTGCCATATATTTCAGTTTATGTATTATGATTCTGTGGTCACACTTGTCGAACGCTTTAGCAAAGTCTGTGTATAGTACATCATAGTTTTCATTACTTTCAAGTGAATCAATAATGTTGTTGTAGTGTTCCATTAGTTGTGATAGGCATGATCTGCCTGATCGAAACCCGTGTTGGTTATCATTGAATTTTTTCTGAGTTTCCAAAAAGTCATAGATTTTCTGTCTAACTATTCTTTCAAATATTTTAGTGAGATGAGATGTAAGCGACACTGGCCTATAGTTTTTGGCCTGGGATCGATCTCCTCCTTTATATATTGGGACTATGTTCGCGCTCTTCAGGATGCCCGGTATTTCTCCCGTGTCTAATGATCGTCTCTATATCCAGTATAGGGGCTCAGCGATTGCATTCTTGCAGTTTTTGATCAGTGTGGCATTCCATTTATCCGGTCCTGCCGCTGAGTGTGTTTTTAGTTTCCCTATGGCTTGTGTAATATCATCCGTCGTAAAGTCGAAATCCATTATACTTTCCCCTTGTGGTTCTTCTTCAAAGAACGCGTTTCTATCGCAAATCAATTTGTCAGTTTTTGGGATACTGAAAGCTGATTCATACTGAGCTTTTAATATTTCAGATACTTCTGTCAGATCATCAGATAAATCACTGTTCTCATTTTTTAAAGGTCCGATAGTCGCTTGGTTTTTCGACTTTCTTTTTGCGGAATTATAGAAGAACTTTGAGTTAACCTTTATCGCTTCTATGGCGTCATCTTCTTTTTCTGTATGCTTCTCGATTTGTTCCTGTATGACGACATCGATAATTTGTAGTTTATCATTTAATATTTTTCTGATGTTATCTTTACAATTACTTAATTTTGCAGTCACTCTTTTTCTCTTTCGGAACAATGCCCTCTTTTGTCTTTCGAACCTGCTTCTCTTTCCTCTTTGTTGTATCTTTGGGACATGTTTTTCCACAATTTCTAACGTCTTCTCCTCTAACGTCATTAGCATCTCTTCCGTTGTCTTGGCCTCGAAAATGGTTTTCCAATCTATTACTTCCATGCTGGATGTCACATCTTCCGAGTTTATAGCTTTGGAGTGAAAATTAAAAATTTCGAATTTGCTTCGTTCTGTTGTGCGTGTTCTTTCCTTTCCTGTTGCCTTTATTAGTTGTTATTTCAATGATATTGTGGTCTGATCATAGTTGGGGAGATTTCTACATTATCATTAGATTACTGTTGTTTGTGAATACCAAATCTAGGCAGTTGTTTTTTCTTGTGTTTTCTGTTATTTCTTGCATTAACATAAATTCATCAGTTAAAGCTAGTAGCATTTTTACCTGCTCCTGGTCTTCTCGTGTGGCCCCCTTGTCCTGGTGGATACATATATTTTTTCCTATCCTTTTATATTCATGAATGGGAAATTAAAATCACCACAGAGAAAAATATTTGGGGTTGGAGAGTGTTGATCTTTTACTAAGTTTCTTACCTCTGTAATGGAATCTGAAAATTTTGAGGTTGGCGTGTTTGGGGTCTGTACATTACAATTAGTACCATAATTAATTTTTCAATTTTTGCTGCTACACATTCTACGTAGTTGTTTGAGGTACTTATACCATTTCTGCTATGTGCCTTTCGCGTGTGTAAATAGCACATCCTCCTTTACGTCTCACTGTTCTGTCGGCTCGGAGGATGTTATAGTTGTCAATTTGTATTTCTTTTTTGTCAATACAGGACTCACAATTTTCACAGTTCGCCTGGCAGTCCTTTAGATGAGTTTCCGTGAGGCATGCAAAGTCTGCTCCGGCTTCTTGCATGAGTCCTTTCAGGTATGCAACTTTGTTCGTGGACTGGTTTGATTTAAGGCCCTGTATGTTGGCTAGGATTATTTTTATTTTTTCTCTTTCTTTTTCGCATACAGGTGGTTCCGCTTTGTTTTCCAATGGGGGTGCCGGTTTCGTTGCCTTGTGGTCCTCCGAGAATTTACCTCTTTTTATCTTTGTCGGTACCTGTTGTCCCGATAACGCATGAAGTGTCTTTGTTCGTACCTTCTGTCCGGCTCTCGGATTTCTATATTTATATTTGTCAGCTGGTTTTGTAATTGCTGGAGAGTATTTAGCAGCTGAAATGTGTTGGCTGCGTCTAAAAAATTCCACTCTTCTTTGATGTTCGTTTTTTCTGTTCCCTCGTTGCGTTCCTTTGAGGGTGGTGGTATCGGCATTTTTTTTCGTATTTGCAACTCCCATATCTTTCATAAGTGTTGCAGACCGTAAGATGGTGGAACATGCATTTCTTATCAAACTTGCATATCCACTTGTGTAATGCATTTTGCATAATGTGGGATGTGCATATATGCATTGCCCATCCCGATATCTGCAGTTTCCTTTCGCGTAGTATTTGCATACGATATTTTCTACGCTTCTGCTTTCTTTCTTATTATTTCCAAGTTCTTAGTTTTGGCATTATCATTATTTTTCTTTGGCTGTTTATTTTCTACGTTTTTAGTTATTATCTTTTTATCATTTCGCTCGTTGGACCGTTTGTCTACTTCGCCACTTTTACTTATTTCTTTCCTTTCATCTATGTCTTCCTTCCGTATTATTGTTTATATCGTTATTTGTTATTAAATTGTTGTTCGTTATTATGCTGTTAATCGTTATTTCGTCTCTCTCTCTCATCCACCCTGTTTTTCGTTGGGACCATTTCGGACACATGCGTCCCCATTATTTCATTCTTTTTTGTAACTTTCGAGTCTGCTATCTCCATTTCTTTAAAGACCGCGAAAGAATTTACAGTCTGTGTACATGCGCCACATAGAAATTTGATCCCCACGACTTGTTTCGCGTTCGAGACAAGAGTTATTTCCCGATCATTCCAATTCATGCAGTTAAAGTCGTTTAATCGTTGGCAGAAATCACACCTAATCGCTAGGCTTTCCGTTGTTACTAAATTGCACAAATTACAGATTAAGTGAGAATTTGGACCCATATCCATGATATTCCTTAATTAGCTTAAGAAGAAATACCCACACAAATTCTTTATTTATTTTTATTTTTATTCTGTTTCTTTCCTTTCGATGGTCGAGGGTATTTCGAGGGTTTTCTGACCTTTGTTTTATGACCTTTTTCCTGCTTTGTTTCAAACTTTCTCGAATGCCAACCGTATTTCGTTTTGAATATATACGTTAAAATTGGTGATAAATTATGTAAACTATTGCACTTTCTTATTTTAATGAAATTCACTTTATAATTTATATGCACGGATTCACTGATACTTTATACACTTTCGGGTGCAAACAGAATAAACCGCCGAGTAGATTATTCCCTTCTAATTTGGGTGTTAAATAGAGAGAGCAAAACAACACGTCCATTCACCACAGGGTACAAGAACTATATATATATATATATATATATATATATATATATAATATATATATATTATATATATATATATGGGATGAATTTCACAATAAAACACGTGAAATGAATGAATGCTGCAAACCCACAAGGAAAAAGAAAAACGATTCCAAGGCGTTTCGTGTATTCAGAGCTACACCTCGTCAGGGAATGAAGATAAAAGGCGAGATGCCCATAAATATATACAACGTACAGGAAAAACAAAACAATTAGCACATACTTAACAAGGGTTAATGAAAGGTAAAAGAAATTTTAACAGGATATTTCAATTTTATACATTCCCGCACTGTTATTGAAATTGTTTTTAAAATGAATAAATGCACATTCTAGAATATTTCTTTCTATTATATCTCTGTTTTTAACAAGCGCTTAAGAACTATCCCACTTGATGCTATGGTTGCATCTATACATATGGTTAAATAAAGCATTGGAATTATTAGCTGTTCTACAAGCATATTTATGCTGTTTTACCCTAATATCTAACGTTTTACCGGTTTGGCCTATATATACTGAGTTGCATTGTGTACATCCGATCGAATACACACAACCCACAACATTATCAGGGCTATTCTTTATTAGGCGTGAGTTAACAGTATTATTATACTTAAAGACTACATTAATGCCAAGTGCTTTAAGTAAAGTTGGAAGGTATTGAAAATTAACATGGTAAGGTAGGCTAAGGATATTTTTACGCTGAAATTCCTTTACAATTACATTATTATAATACCTATTCTTGGCTTTCTTAAGACAGTTATCTAAAAATGAAATAGGATACATAATTTCGTACCAATATTCATGATATTGCATAACTCGGAATCTAAAAATTCAGGACTGACAACTCTCAATGCTCGAAGAAACATAGCAGAGAAAATAGAGGATTTAATCGAAGGATGATGGTCCGAATAAAAATGCACATAAGTTATTATTAGTAGGCTTACGGTAGACTTCATATGTGAACTGATTAGAGCATCTCCAAATTTTCAGATCAAGAAAAGATAGGCTTCCACCATTTTCTTTTTCAACTGTGAACTTAATAGATGGGACTAAATTGTTGAGCCTACCAAGAAATAAGTCAACATCCAAATTATTAGGCCAAAGGCATAAAATATCATCTATATACCTGTACCAAACCAGGTTAAAATTAACAATCGTAGGCAAAATTCTACTTTCAAAAAATTCCATATATAAATTAGCTAGTACAGGTGAAAGGGGATTTCCCATAGCCAATCCAAACGACATAGCATAAAACTTATTTTCAAACTGAAATTTACAATCTTTGACACAAAGCTTAATTAACTCAATAAGAGTGTTGTGTTGAACAGGGAAAGAATATTCAGAGATCTTATCTTTTAAAAAATCAAGTAGGTCATCAACAGGGACTTTTGTGAATAACGAGCATACATCGAAGCTTACCAATTTGAAATTAGGGTCATTAGGGAACTTCAGTTTGTCAATAAGATCCATGCTATTTACAATGTGTGGCTCAGAAATAGAGCCAACTAACGGCGTTAATAAACTAACTAACCATTTAGATAGCTTATAGGTTACGGAGCCCACTCAGGTAACAGTAGGCCTCATGGGATTATTAAATTTGTGTGTTTTTACTAAGCCGTACAGATATGGTAGTGACGGATTGATACTAAAAAACTGCTGCGAAAGCCCATTATACGAGGTATGAATCGAATTATCCTTTGAGGTTTGAAAAAGCCCTAACAACACTTAAAAATAATGATTCATTACATATTACTAAAGCGGACAAATCCAATTCGATCGTCATCATGGACAAAAACAGTTATGTTGAAAAGATGAATACGTTATTGAGTGATCGCAACACGTACAAACCTCTAAATAGAGACCCATTGGAGGATGTTAATAAAATGTTTAACAGATAATTAAGAAAAATATTAAAAAATAACTATAATGGGCTTTCGCAGCAGTTTCTTAGTATCAATCCGTCACTACCATATCTGTACGGCTTAGTAAAAACACAGTTAATAATCCCATGAGGCCTATTGTTAGCTGAGTGGGCTCCGTAACCTATAAGCTATCTAAATGGTTAGTTAGTTTATTAACGCCGTTAGTTGGCTCTATTTCTGAGTCACATATTGTAAATAGCATGGATCTTATTGACAAACTGAAGTTCCCTAATGACTCTAATTTCAAATTGGTAAGCTTCGATGTATGCTCGTTATTCACAAAAGTCCCTGTTGATGACCTACTTGATTTTTTAAAAGATAAGATCTCTGAATATTCTTTCCCTGTTCAACACAACACTCATATTGAGTTAATTAAGCTTTGTGTCAAAGATTGTAAATTTCAGTTTGAAAATAAGTTTTATGATATGTCGTTTGGATTGGCTATGGGAAATCCCCTTTCACCTGTACTAGCTAATTTATATATGGAATTTTTTGAAAGTAGAATTTTGCCTACGACTGTTAATTTTAACCTGGTTTGGTACAGGTATATAGATGATATTTTATGCCTTTGGCCTAATAATTTGGATGTTGACTTATTTCTTGGTAGGCTCAACAATTTAGTCCAATCTATTAAGTTCACAGTTGAAAAAGAAAATGATGGAAGCCTATCTTTTCTTGATCTGAAAATTTGGAGATGCTCTAATCAGTTCAAATATGAAGTCTACCGTAAGCCTACTAATAATAACTCTTATGTGCATTTTTATTCGGACCATCATCCTTCGATTAAATCCTCTATTTTCTCTGCTATGTTTCTTCGAGCATTGAGAGTTGTCAGTCCTGAATTTTTAGATTCCGAGTTATGCAATATCATGAATATTGGTACGAAATTATGTATCCTATTTCATTTTTAGATAACTGTCTTAAGAAAGCCAAGAATAGGTATTATAATAATGTAATTGTAAAGGAATTTCAGCGTAAAAATATCCTTAGCCTACCTTACCATGTTAATTTTCAATACCTTCCAACTTTACTTAAAGCAATTAGCATTAATGTAGTCTTTAAGTATAATAATACTGTTAACTCACGCCTAATAAAGAATAGCCCTGATAATGTTGTGGGTTTTGTGTATTCGATCGGATGTACACAATGCAACTCAGTATATATAGGCCAAACCGGTAAAACGTTAGATATTAGGGTAAAACAGCATAAATATGCTTGTAGAACAGCTAATAATTCCAGTGCTTTATTTAACCATATATATAGATGCAACCATAGCATCAAGTGGGATAGTTCTTAAGCGCTTGTTAAAAACAGATATAATAGAAAGAAATATTCTAGAATGTGCATTTATTCATTTTAAAAACAATTTCAATAACAGTGCGGGAATGTATAAAATTGAAATATCCTGTTAAAATTTCTTTTACCTCTCATTAACCCTTGTTAAGTATGTGCTAATTGTTTTGTTTTTCCTGTACGTTGTATATATTTATGGGCATCTCGCCTTTTATCTTCATTCCCTGACGAGGTGTAGCTCTGAATACACGAAACGCCTTGGAATCGTTTTTCTTTTTCCTTGTGGGTTTGCAGCATTCATTCATTTCGTGTTTTATTTTGAAATTCATCCCATATATATATATATATATACATATATATATATATATGAAAAATTATTTCACGAAAGTGACACGTGAAAAGTATTTATGATGAATAAAACCACGAAGGAAAAAAGAACACAAAGGGGTGCTCAAGCGCTTTCGTCTAATGACATCCTCAGGAACACTCAGTGTTCCTGAGGATGTCATTAGACGAAAGCGCTTGAGCACCCCTTTGTGTTTCTTTTTTCCTTCGTGGTTTTATTCATCATATATATATATATATATATATATATATATATATATATATATATTTATATTATATATAATATATATATAATATATATATATATATATATATATATGCATTTAACTGCAATGACCACGCAGTATATAAATGAATAGAAACGACGTAAATAAGGAGCGTCTCTGCACACGGGGAAGAGAAATAACGAATAAATGAAAAATGAGGCGAACCGCCCGGGAATTGAACCCAGGGCCTTCCAATTGCCGGTTGGATGCGCTACCATTCACCACGGACCTCATCAATCATAAATCGAAATTCTCCTGCCCTCTCAGGGCATTGGTTTCTGCCCTATGTAGGAGAATTTCGATTTATGATTGATGAGGTCCGTGGTGTAATGGTAGCGCATCCAACCGGCAATTGGAAGGCCCTGGGTTCAATTCCCGGGCGGTTCGCCTCATTTTTCATTATTCGTTATTTCTCTTCCCCGTGTGCAGAGACGCTCTTTATTTACGTCGTTCTATTCATAATATATATATATGTATATGTATATATATATATGTATATGTATATATACACATATATGTATATATGTATATATATAAATAATTATTTATATATATATATAGATATAGTATATATATATATATATATATATGTATATATATAATGTATATATATGTATATAATGTATATATATATATATATATATATATATATATATATATATATATATATATATATATGTATGTATATATATATATATGTGTGTATATATGTATATATATATATATGTATATATATATATATATATATTGTATGTATATATATATATATATGTGTGTATATATAAATAATTATATATATATATATATATACATACACATATAATATACACACATATGTGTATATATATATGTATATAAATAATTATATATATATATTTTTATATATACAGGGTGATTCAAAATTCACGTTACCCATCTTGAAAGAGTCTCGTAATAAGGGACAATGTGTTGGAACGTTTCTTGCATCCAACAGTTGGTACTACTGGCGTGTCACGATGACTAGCACCGCCTGTAGGTTGGCGTGTCCTGCGCAACACCAGAAGTGCTTTGTTCTCAGTGGGAGCAGTATGCCATTTTCTCAGGCGCAACGGGTCTTTATTATTGAACAGTACTTTGCAACGCGGTTTTATGCACGGGTGAAAGAAGTGTTTCACGGAAGATATCCTGATGCTCCTGTACTTAATAAGATCGCGATTTCACGGCTGGTTGCTCGTTTTCGTGAGACTGGAGGTGTACACGACAGGAAACGGAGTGGACGACCGTCTTTGTTAACTGAGGAAAAGCTTGAGGATGTGCGGGCACGGTTAGAAAGGTCTCCGTGAAAAAGTCTCAGGAAACTTTCATCACAGGCGCAGATGTCCTACTCCAGTGCACAGAGAGCTGTAAAGAAGTTACACCTGCGGCCGTTTCGTATTCATGTGGTCCAAGAACTGCAAAACCCAGACACAGCAAAACGTTTAGAGTATTGCAGGTAGTTTCGGACATTCGTCGAGAAAAAAGGAATTGACGTGCTTGATAAAGTTTTTTTCAGTGATGAAGCATGGTTCCACCTTAGCGGGTATGTTAACAGCCAGAACAGTAGGATTTGGTGTCGCGAAAACCCACATATGTTCCACGAAAAACCCTTGCATCCTCAAAAAATTGGAGTATGGTGTGCTTTAACTCATCGGCGTGTGGTGGGTCCCATTTTCTTTGATGCGACAGTGGATGGTGATGTATACCGGGATATCATTCTTGAAGAGGATGAACGTTATTGCTGGTTTCAGAAAGATGGCGCCACGTGTCACAAGTCTAATGAAACTATGGGCTTCTTGCGGGAGTTTTTCGCCGACCGGCTCATTTCCAAAAACTTGTGGCCCCCAAGATCGCCGAAATTGACGTCCCCTGATTACTTTCTATGGGGATGCCTGAAAGAAGTGGTCTATAAGACAAACCCACACACAACATAACTTAAGGCCAACATTGAAGCTGCAATTGCAAACGTTACTGTTGCAACCCTGCACAAAGTGTTTACCAACATCGTAAAAAGAATACGAGCTTGTATTCATGAACATGGATCACAATTTAAACATATGTTGTAAACATGAGCTGCTATTGTTGTGTAAACTCTGTATATGTGTTCTGTAATTCACGTAATAAATAAATGTAAAGCCTGTAAAATTTACATGTAAAAGATGTAATATGTAATCTATATATATATAAATAATTTTATATATACACACACACACACATATATAAATATATATATATATATATATATATATATATATATATATACAAAAAAATTTTATATATGCATATATGATGAATAAAACCACGAAGGGAAAAGAAACACAGAGTGGTGCTCAAGGGCTTTCGTCTAATAACATCCTCAGAAACACTGGAGTGAAAAGGGAGTTCAAGTCTATATATAGGGTTACAAAAAAAAATATATATACATATATATATATATATATATATATATATATATATATATATATATCGTAAGTATAGAAATAAAAATTGTGGGAGAAGCAAACACATTTGTACGGAAAACTAACAATTTTAGCACTTTGCTCGAAATTCAACATAAGCTCAAATGGCTTGTTTACAACCAATTTTTTATAGTTATTTTCTGAATGATACATAGGTCACAAAAGAATAAAGAAATGAAAATAAATATAAATTGGAAACAAAAATAGATAAAAAAAATTACAAAATGATGCCTAAATTATATATAGGTCACAAACGAAATAAACATAAAGAAACAGACACACAGATAAAAACATAAAAATTATAAGCGGAGCATACAAATTCAAGCTCAATTGGATAGTTTACAATAAATTTAATAGATGATGCCGAAATGATATATATGTCACAAAGAAATAAAGAAATAAACCTAAAAAATAAATTGAAAAATAAATTGTAAGAGAAGCATACAAATTTATAAGGGAAAAATTACCAATGGTTTTTATAGTTATTGTCTGAATGATACATAGGTCACAAAGAATAAAGAAATAAAAATAAATATAAATTGGAAAAAATTACAAAATGATGCCTAAATGATATATAAAGAAATATAAGAAAATATAAGAAATATATAAGATATATAGAAAATATATTAGAAATATAAGAAATATGTACGAAATATATGCATACACATAAGAAATACATACATATACACATATACACACACACACACACATACACATATGTATATATATATATAAAGGGTGATCCAGAGAAATGGGACCCAAAAGAAACCCCTGTAACTCTTAAAGTATAAGTCCTTTTATAAAATTATACGCATCATTCGAAAGAGGATACTTACAAGTTTGTACAGGATTGTATAGGTTTTGACAATACAAGACAAGATAAGATACAAAACAAAATAAAAGTGTTAGTTAAAACTAACCCTTCAAGATGACTGCATGGACTGTGGAACAGCTGCGTTTCATAACTGAGCAATATTATGAGCATGGAAGAAGTGTAGTTTCAGCTCTTAGAAGGTGATTTTGACATCTGAAAATTTGTCTTGAAAGATCTTTGAGCTGAAACTACACTTCTTCATGCTCATAATATTGCTCAGTTATGAAACGCAGCTGTTCCACAGTCCATGCAGTCATCTTGAAGGGTTAGTTTTAACTAACACTTTTATTTTGTTTTGTATCTTATCTTGT